>CAJNJA010007210.1:0-15849 GCA_905231915.1 Symbiodinium necroappetens
AATCCCAAGGCCGAAACCCTAAAGCCGAAATCCCCAAGCCGAAACCTTAAGTCCGAAATCCCAAGGCCGAAACCCTAAAGCCGAAATCCCCAAGCCGAAACCCTAAGTCCCCAAGCCGAAAACCTAAGTCCGAAATCCCCAAACCCTCAAGCCTAAAGCCGAAACCCCAAGTCAGAAACCCTGAAACCGAAATCCCCAAGCCGAAACCCTACGTCCGAAATCCCAAGGCCGAAACCCTAAAGACACCCTCGAGCCTAAAGCCGACATCCCAGGGCTCCTCCCTAAAGCCGAAGTCCGAAACACCAAAGCCGAAAACCGAAAAGACAGACACCCTGAAGCCGAAATCCCCAAGCCGAAACCCTAAATCCCAAATCCCAAGGCCGAAACCCTAAAGCCGAAATCCCAAGGCCGAAACCCCAAGTCCGAATTCCCAAGGCCGAAACTCTCTCAGTCCGAAGCCGGAGGCCCGACCCAGCATCCGGACAGGCACGGTTCCGGTTCCCGAATTTGGTCTGCTCTGCTCCTGAATTTGGGCATCGTGGTTCCTGAATTCGGGCCTCGCGGTTCCTGAATTTGGTCGCGTCGGTGTCTCGGCTGGATTCCTGAATTGGTCGTCGGAGTTCCCGGCTCGAGTTCCTGAATTCCGGGGTTAGTTCCTCAATCGGTCTTCACTCGCCTGAAGGCCATGCCACAGTTCCAAACATAGTGCCCTTCGACAAATAGCGGGAATGAAATAACCCCTACAGTGTT
Source organism: Symbiodinium necroappetens (assembly GCA_905231915.1). NCBI lineage: Eukaryota > Dinophyceae > Suessiales > Symbiodiniaceae > Symbiodinium > Symbiodinium necroappetens. The sequence continues at coordinate 751 of CAJNJA010007210.1, forward strand.
CCCGAAACAGCAGGATCCTTAGATTCCAGGACCCCGTCAAACAAGGTACAAGTAGTCCTAACCGCATAATATCGAAAACCAAACCCAGATGTCCAAGACCCTGGGCCCTACATCCCAAACCGCTCAACATCGCTCAAGCCTCGAAACCCTTTGAGCCTCAACCACCGAAACCTCAAACCCCCGAAGCTATAAAACCCCCAAATCAGTAAACTGCGAAGCACCAAACCCCCAACATGGACTCCGTCAAACCCTGACCCAGCAAAAAACAAATGGATCTGGGTGCCCCCGGCTGGCCGAAAGCCGCTCCGAGCCGCCTCGCTCGGGACATGCGTCGGCCCAGAACTCGAGCTCAGAGACCTCGGCGGTCAGGGCAGGTCTCAGTAACGGGTCCAGTTCAGGCGTTCCTGTGCGGCTCGGGGTTTGGGGTCGAGAGAACCCCAAACCGTTGAATTAAGGGGCCCATGTTGGGATTCTACAACACGCTTTTACGTCGCGGAATTAGGGGGCACATACAGGGGCATATGTTGGGAGTCTCTACGGTTTGACATCATGCAGGAACGTTCAGGGTTTGGTCGGTAAGGTTTTCCGAAGCTTAGACATTCAAGTTTTCAGGTTTGATTGAAGTTGCGATGGTTTGAGTTTGAGGTTTAATGCTGAGGATTGAGCGTTTGGGGCTTGCCCTTGGTTGTTCTTCTTCGATCACTACTGTTGGTAGTCATCGTTTTTTTCGCGAGTCGTGAGCGTTTACTGAAAGCATCGCGAGGTTATTAGGTTATTAGGAAGGAATGCAGCCCGAATGCATGAAGGGCAAAAAAAAATGCCTGTCTCACAGCCCGTTGCTCCTCGTACATCGCCCCTTCAATGTTCAAGTTGGCCGAAACCGAAGGTGGCGGCTTGGGCTACGGGTCAAAGATGCCTGTCCTCACAGCCGTTGTTTCTGGCTCCCCGTACATGCCCGCCCAGCGTTCAAGTTTGTCGAAACTGAAGGTGCCGGCTTGGCCGAAGGTTGAAGTTAAAGATTTGTGGTGTCCTAGGCGCGGGGCTCAAAATCAATCAACATGAGGTCCAAACACCAAATCTCGAAACCCGAGTTCAACAAACAGCTCCCACCCGAGATCCTACTCCATGCCTCATTCATTCATTCGGCAAGCTTGGGCCTTTGAAGGCTGCCGGGGCTTGCACCTCCCATCTGTAGACGACTCCCTCCATGCATCGAATCCGCCAAGCACGCCACCTGAGCACGTGCATCTAACCGGTCTCGGGTTTGGGGCGTCGGAGCCCTAGCCTCCACATGCAGAGGTCCAAGGCTTTCGGTCGGAACTGCTGTGTGATCATTCCACTTCTTCGTTTGAGGGTGGCTCCCGATTGCAATGAACATGCGGAAGATTAACCTGAATCAAAACATATCGAATCTTTTGCAAGCAAGGGCCTGTGGGTCTCGGCTTTTCTCGGCATCCGCACCCACGCAACATCTGCAATGCTACACCTGAAACATCAAAGCAGTAAGACGGCAACCCTCCAGGTTGGACCAGAAAACCTCGAAGCACCACATCTACATCCTTGCTTCCATCCAGCCACTGCTGGATCTGCAGGCGAATGTCCTGCATGGTGGTCGTGACGACCTCCGGCGCCAAAGGGAAGCCCTAAAGTGTAATTAGCAGGTTCTGGTTATGTCGTTTCTAATTTTCGCCTGACATTTTAGATTTTCGTCTTTGTGGAGTTCTCACCCCTGCTTCCGCATCGGGCTCTGTGCTGGCGATCTTCTCTGTCTACGCCCATACCTCTACTCTCTTAGGGTTTGCAGCTGTAAACCCTAGCATGGTCGCCGAAGCTCTTTCATGAACTATTTCTACGACTACGACTACCACTACTGTGCTACTTCACTTTGCTCCTGCTGCCTGCTGCTGCTACTGCTGCTTCACTAACTGAGTAGTACGTAAACCCGACCACAACAATCAAGTGACGCCTCGCGATGACACCTACCAAGATGGCAAACTACCTGTTTGGACTACATCCCAACAACTCGAAACGACTGGTTGTGACTTTCGGGCGACGGGCCAAAATGCCGCGGTTTGGGCAAGGAGAAGATTCCGGACCCATGTGATTCTAGGGAACCAAAAAAAGCACCTAAACAAGAACCACACGGTTGCTCCTGCCATTCAGAGACTCCAACCTGTATTCGAGGCCGCCTTTACGCGGGAGGCCAAAAGGTCACAGCTCGACTCTTAAGTTTCAGTATCGATGCACCAACGTGCCGGCAGCACCGTCGTGGTCTCCACGAAGGTCGGGAACTCCGACACAAGCCCGCGCTGGGCCTGAATACTAGAGCGGCACAGCCGTTTACTGGCCTTAAGCAGCGAAACCCAAAACCGTATGGGCTTGGGATCCGCAACCAAATCAGGGCCCGCTAACGCTCATTCCCTGATAGAGTTACTCCGAGGCATCATCAGAACCATGTTTGTTGCAACACCAACCGACCAAACACTTATGCCAGCTTCTGGCAATCCATAAGCCTCTAATCAACCCATCGTGCTGCGTATCCTATCCTGGCCTGTCGAAACTAAATGCTTAGCTGGCTCCTTTGCAGCTGAGGCTTCGGAGTATCGGGGGCTTCCGCAGCCTTCCGGGACATGTAGGAACTAGCAGGGCATATGATTCCGAGTTATACAGATCCCTATAATGCGCAGACTGGGCTTAGTAGTTGCACGGGGGTCCCGAAGACCTGAATCAAGCCCCTCGCGTGGATCTCTAGTCGCGAGAGTTGAAGATTCGACGACGCCGGGAAAGCATTGTTGAGTTCCTTCCAAGGCTGGTGGCTGGGAGATTTCATGGGGTTTGGGATTCTTAGGGCTGGTGAGGTAGGTTTAGGAGTTTAGGGTTTAGGACTTTAGGGTTTAGCGGAGTTTAGGGTTCAGGGTGTCGGAAGGTTCGAGAATCCGAAACTTAATTGCTTCGGATCCGAGGGTTTCCTCGGACCCCTCTCATTAACAGACCCGTCGGTCGAACCCCGTGGAATGAAATTGGGGCTTCGAAGCAAAGACCTCGGGATCTGAACCCAAGAGTCTCCTTACTGAGCCAGGCACACCCATATTTCCTGACCCCCTCATCCCTAGCTATCGGTCGCTTCTCCACAGATGCGTGCAAGGAGGTAACCTGGACCTAAACCGGCACTCTCAGTCCAACAGCACAAACCCAAACCTTACACGCCCACAACCTAAAACCTAAACCCCACAGACCCAAAACGCATTAAATCCGATAAACCCCTCTGACCCTATAATTACAATAAACCATATGGACCGTATGGATCTTAAACCCTGCAAGCCTCTTCATCTATAGACCTGAAGCGCTACGAATCCCATAAACCCGAAACAATTAACAAAAAACGACATTGGCTTGACCCGTACGCTGCTTAGACCTTCAAATGCCTCCTGTAGGCGCTCTTCAACCGGATCCAGCAAATTCTGGGCCTGTCCATAGGGCCGTTCGACACGATTTACAAGGAGGCTTCAGAGGTTCAGGTTGAAAAGAAGCCAACAAAACTGCTCAAGGAACACTGCGCAACTTAAGTCTTCCGAGAATGGAAGTGCCTTTCGATCATCAGGGCGCTACTGTACCGCGCAAACCTGTTCCCTTGGAGCGGAGGAGGGAGAGCGCTAAGCTCCAAAGGTTGGAAGGGGCCTGGCTTTGAAAGTTGGCGAGCAACGTGATGTCCGAGAGAGACTGCATCCTGCCATGTGGCAAATTGCGTACAGACGAAGAGGCTTCCGGCGCCAGTCTTGTACAGGCTTGCACGTATTCTCAGTCTATTCTCAGTCCCTTAGGGAGGGGACCTGCGCTCCAATTCAGGTGTAACCATACATTGGTCCGATGTCTCACCAACATGAAAAATCCGAAGTGCCAGCGCTGGCTTTTGATTGCGCCATGTGCCAGCTCGAGGCAGTAAGGTTCAGCGTCGCCATTAATGCTACTAACCCCTGATGCCGCTCAGGCCACTATGTTCTATGAGGTCTAGAGTCCATGGCACCAGGGCTGCTTGGAATGTGGCAGACTCAAAGTTTGCTAGTTGCGTGCGAAATTCGCTGTGGGCTTGAAAGGTCCAGGGATAGAGATGGAGGCCTCTCAAGTTCCATGGCCGTCAGAGGTGAGGGCTGCAAGCTCCTACAGTAACTGGAAGGACCCGAATGTGGGTTCGATACTTCCCAGCCTGTTTATTGCTCTGGATTTAGAACGCTCTCGCCGCGCACTGCTGCCAAAAAACCTCATGCGCGATGACCTTCAGTCCCGGTGCGGGAACCGATAGATGCCGGATCTTGTCGGATGATGCGACCCTTCTTTATCTTGTCGGGTGATGCGACCCTTCTTCAGGTTCTGAATGGAGGAAATTCTCAGAAGCAATAGTACTTGAGCTCCAGCTGTTCATGAGGGTAGGAATCGAGTAAAATTTCCTGCTGCTCAGGCAAGCACAGCAATGTTTGATTGCGCCTTTTAGCACAAACTCGCCAAAGCCGCAACCCCAAAGGCCGGCTGGGGGCCATGTGTTTCGAGATTTGAGGTTCGCGCATTGCCCAGCTTCGGACTGGAAGCTTAGAGCACGCCTGATTTACGGCAAACCCCTCATTGCCTCTGAATGTCGGTGACGTTGATGATGTGAATATTGAGCGACAGAAAGGCAGTGTGCCTGCAGCACACCGGCTAGACATCACAGTGAGCGAAGCTAGCGGGGCTATGGAGACTGGATGGGTTCGTACTTGGAACCTGTACAGTGTAGGATTAGAGGATGAGAGCTTGCTGTGGCCTTGAGAAACTTGTAATCAACCGCGCGCAATGAGATGTTCCAATTCCGAATAGTACAGAAAATTAGCATGTCATAGGACAACGTAACATAATATGATGCACAGCACAACCAAAACACAAAAGAATAGAACGAAGCAGACCTTTCTCTTGGAATAGAACAACAAAGAATAGAACTGAATACATCCGAATAGAAAAGAAACGCAACCAGTGAACATGTAATATCAAATATGTCATACACCGAAAATAGATTACAATTGTTGATGATCTTCACGGCTCAAGGGCTAATTCCAGGGTTGTACACTTTTCATGTGTGCAGCTCCGACCAAGGGGCTTAGCGAAACGATCCATGCAGGATTTCCCACCCTTGTCACAGCTCGCACTACGACGTCTGAGATTCCCTGCGAACAAGCTGTCTAGCATTCGTACAGGTTGAATTTACTGTCTGGTTCAAAGTGCCGAAGCCTTAGGTGCTTGCACGCCAACTTCGCACATGCCTTGAAGAAACAACGGAAGGCGGAGTGCAGCATTCAACAATAATAACCTGACTCGCCAGGACCTGCAACGCCTGCCAGATACTCTACACCCTAAGCTGTCATGCCAGGTTGCTGTGCCCACACGGGAGGAGGCTCCGATCCCGGCAAGTTCAAAGGAGCCTCGGAGGGGAAGGACGGCGGTGTGTGCATTCTGCATGGTGGGGAGCGCACGAAGTTGTCCCTCAAGCAATCGCGCGCTTCTGTCAGCACGAGGCTCCGTCCGAAAGTGAAAACCGAAAGTAAACCTTCACGAAGGCTGAAACCGAGACCCTGCCGAATAGACACCCCATCAAAACCAGGATCTGCAGGCTCAATTATTCAATTTCACCCTCCAAATCCCAAGCCCAAAGAAGCTGAGTAAAATGCCTTGCTGTAGCTGATCTGCCCACTGATGACCACAGCCAAGGGGTTTAGCTGCAAAGAGCTGGCCGCGAGGCACCAAATTTCAGGGATTCGGGGGTGGCATATAGTCCCAGCAACAGCAGAGTCGCCTGAACCAAGAGATTGGGGCTAAGTTCAGGTGCCGGATGCGTAGCAAAGGGAAGGATGATCGCTAAAACCATGCAGCTTACCTCGACAAGCTTGCAGGCGAAAGGAGGCGAAGCCGAGCCCATACAGTAACATGGAGCTGAATGTTCCGCGATCTTCGAAAGCCTTCGCGCACCAGCTGTCCAGACCACGATCCCCCGAGGATGCGGAGACCCGCAAATATCAAGTTCAAGAGGATCTCAAATCCGAAATCCTAAACAATAAACCCCAACGAGCCTCGCCAGTGACACGGCGACAGCGTCCGCCAGAAATGTAGGCACTAGGCTAACGGGGTCTGCACCTGACAAGGAATGCTTAAGTCAAGTTCTGTAGCTCTTCCGATACTTTAAGAAGTTCAACACACACGGGTTGTCAAGCTCCTCGGCGGCAAAGGGCCCGGAGAATCGAAGTTCCGAATGACAATCCCGAACATCAGAAACCCCAAGAGCGGGTTGGGTTTACGGGCTCTAGCATGACATCCCTACGAATACGAATGCTTCTTGCACTCAGGAAATACTTGACTCAAAGACTCATTCAACCCCGGCCGTGCGCAACGCCCTCAAACGCTCAGCATTAGATACTGGGACCTTGCTCAAAAAGTAGATGGTGCTCTAGGTGTATAAACCCGAAACTCGAAAAGCCCTCTTGTTAAAAGCCGGGTACTGCAAAACTCAGGCCGTGGCTGTTTGCTGCCCTGTAGGCCATCCACACCTCAGTAAATCTCAGTTTGGAGGTGTCAGGGATTGCACCACAAAGGGCTGAGGATCTAAGCTCAGCCTAGATCTTGACCCACGCATATGTCGTGGGAGTTTGTGTCTCTACTGATTTGCCGCATATGTCGACTCTTCCAACAAATCAGCTCAAAATGATAACCCAGTCTACTTCGACATACATACTCTATCAGAGCGACAATCTAGTTTCAACACAAACATATATACACCGTTTCTCATGGATTCTAAGAAGGCAAGAAAGCTTCGCCTTTTCAGTGCAGAGAGGGCAGCCCCCGTCGCTCGGTGAAACGGGGCCCAAGAGAACGCGGGATTTTCACCGCTCGAGGGCCGGGTCGGTGAACGGATCCGCAGTCCGGAGCTTTGAGGGTTTGGTGTTTTGCGGGCCCAGGGGTCTTGATGCGTCAGGCTTCAGGATATGGGAGTCGGGTCTACGGTTGAGCTTTCTTGTTGGCTTGATTTCTAGGATGGTTTAGGACCAGCTCGGCGACCTAGTGTTTCCATATAAGCCGCTTAAGAGCCTTACAGCGATGCGATGTAGTCCTGTCGAGACGTGGAACTCCGCTAGTGAGAGGAGTGGGACGAAGGGGCCAGTAAATCAGCATACCCCGAGCAACAGGTTTGAAGCAGACTACAGCATCACAGAGGCATAAGTCAGCAATCCTAACGAGTCACAGCAGCAATGGTGCCGGCAATAGCAATAACGGTTATCCAACATCAATGCTAGTATTCGCGGCCTTAAACTCTTAAAGGATTTCCTCAACAAGCAAGATTCCATCTTCGTTGTGTCGTCAATCCCAATTCCCTTCGAATCTGTCGTTATTGATCCTGCTGTCAGTATCTGCCGCTATACTAGTTTTTTCATTTAAGCCGCGAGCACGAGCATTATTCCCATCGTAGAAGCAGAAGCAGCATGCCAATTGCGACATCGGGAGAGGCAATCTGATCAGGGCTCTGACGCAAGGTTGCCCCGCAGAAGTTGTAGGTTCTGGGAAGTAAAACGCAGGAAAGTTAGTCAACGCATACAGAGTAGGGTGGTGCACGTACTGAGAAATAAAGAACATGTACATACTTCGACATAGAATTAGATTTTGCTGTGCAGTTGCCAGATGCACTGCATATCAAGCAACAAAGGTAAATATCGCTGAGGCTAACAGCTAACATATTCTTCACGGGCAAGACTCGAGGTTGACGTCGATTTCACAAGAAGCTGCGGAGGCTCGGTGCCGTATATTGCGAATTCCTTTTCTTAGGAGCTGATGTGTGTGAGGGAATGAAGGAGTCCACCTGTCATTGCACCAGCACCAGTCGTGGAGATTTCAAGACTGACTTGGTGGTTCGGGTTCAAGACAAGGGCACAAGCGGAAACGCCTTCATTCCCATCAATCAAGGAGCCGAAGATGGGCTGTGTCATCAGGACCGATGGCTAAAACGGAAGGCAAGCACGCGAAGCGATATGCAAATTAAGTATAGTTTCACGGAGACACAACCCATGTTGCCTTGCAGCTACGGCAGAGGCCACAGTCTACACATGACCCAGGGCTTGGATTTTACAGCTCCATATTTCACATCCCAAGGTTTCGACTCAACACCTGCAAACTGGAGCGCCTGCAGGTGACCTGTACTCTAAAAGCCCATGCTTGACTCCGAAACGGTGTGAGGTTTTGCTTACGGTTACTTCCGCCAGACCGACAGAGTGATCAAAGGACGGGGTTCGTGAGTTCAGGACTTAGGGCATCCCCAAACATCCTTGTCTAATCTGAGAGGAAGGATCAGTGGACATGTGGACTAGCCTTGTAGGGACTGATGCCGCAAGGCGTCGAAAGCCACGACGAGGATCAGCTTGCGGCTTCAGCAATTGCAAAGACAAAGTTTATGATGCTGGTGTACAAGGTGATACTGGCTAGCAGGACGACCCGGATGCAAACAACGACGATGAAGAAATGCAGCTACGGCGGCGGCGGTGGTAGCAGCGGTCGGGGCGGGTGCGAGAGCGGTGGTGGCGCAGGTGGTGTGGGTAGGAGGCAGGAGCGTGGCACAGTTTTACGCATATATGTGATCTCCTCTCATGTCTGCTACTCCGTGTTATGACTGGTGCCAAATATTGTTGCCAGGGGTTCGTGGCTTCTGGCAGGTATGACAGCCTATGCCGCGTTATCGGCACAAAGCACGCCTGCGATTGCCGTGGGCAACTGCTGGAGGCCTCATGCGATCGAAACCACAAATCCAAAGTGACTTGGCCATCGGTGCAGCATGCCCTTTCGATTGGAAACCACAACCTCTGAAGCTTGAGCACCCCAGATTTATTTTGTCCGAGCTCTTGACTCTCACCATGCACCTACTTGAGAAGTTGTAGACAGTTTCAAGCAGGGATTACAGTGCCAGTGCTCGAGCTGTGGCTTTCAATTACCGTTTAACGACCCTCTGAACCTCAGTTCCCAACTCTTCTGGAAACTCCAGTCGTGCAAATGCATCCTCAACCTCACACGGGACACCCGTAGTGGCCCTAGCGTGGTTTCGATCACCTTCGGCAGAGTAGAAGGCAACTAGGCCCTATAGGCACGACTCATACTTCAGCCACGTGTGAAGCGATCCTCGGCCGTGGAACAAAGCGCGGGAGAGCACATGAGCTGGTATGGCATGTTTGGGATTATGGTGGGCCCAGCTCCATTCTACAGCCTTGGTTGGCGTAGGCACACCCTGTCCGAACCGTTCGACAACCTCTGCGAAAACCCTTCCACATGTGGCTTCACAGAGCCCCTGGGTTCGAACACTGCGAACGCCTCAAACAGCGTGACACCAACGAATGCAAACCATCGACAAATGATTTTGCTAGCCTAATGCTTGTAACATTGATCGTTTGCAGTCGCCACCCACACTTTCCCCGCCCAAGAATGTACTCGCAGAAGTTGGGGGAGGTTGAATGTGGCATGTTCGAAATGAGAATTGTGCCTTCAGCTTGAAGAAGATGCAGAGCTTAACGCAAGCCTCGTGAAATAAAGTGATGCAGGTAGGTTTTTTTCTGTCCGGTTCTTGCTGGGTTTCTGCTCGTGGTATCGCTGATACTGCAGTTTGTCGGTGGCGGTTAGTTGATATTCCTCGTGATCGTCATTGGTATTGTCATTGTCGCTGCTGGTGCTGGCGCCGCTACTTGTCCTCTCTACTCTTGTTGCCGGTGATGAACACTGTTGCTGTCAAGTTGCTGTCATGCTTATTGGCTTTATCAGGTGTTCTCCGAAATTATCTGTTGAAAGACCCTCTGAGACGGCGCACAGCATCGCCTCTGGTCCAGGTCGTTCTATACCTCGCTCGGGAACGAGGATCTACGGCAGCAGCGTATTTAACAGTAAGGGTTCGGGCTTTAATTATACACAGTCCGAAACCTTGACGTGTAGGCAGCACGGATTATGTGGCTGCACAAGAGCTTTGCAGAACCATCATCCGGGACAGCGCGTATAAACCCTGAAACAAGCAAACACACTACAAACAGGACCTCGAGTAAAAAAGGAAACTTGTGCGACAAAAAGCCCGAAGCCCCCAAGTCAACAAGAAAAAGACTTACACCCCGACAAAAACTAAACAAGCAGGACAGATAATGAAAAACATGTTGCAGGACGCAAACTTCCAGTTGTGGACTTCTCTGTCGGGGCTAGACCCACCCTCCTCATCGGGCTTTGAGTGGTAAGCAAGCATATCAAGTTGGGGAGTTTCAGCCCTGTGAACAAGTCATCCACGTCAACATGTGTTATCGGAGATGTAGATAAAGCCACTTGTTCTCTGAATCTGCTCGGATTACAGATTGCTACTTTGGCGGTTCTAGACGCTAACACTTCTCTGACTTCCACATCAGAGGTGGACTTTATGTTTATATACATGCATACATACATACATACATACATACATACATACATACATACATACTACCATACCATACATACATACATACACACACCTATACAACATACATATGCATAGATATGTGCATGTGCTGCTGGTAAAACCATGATGATCCCGAGCGGTAGTAAGACTGCTGGTATGACGAATGGCCGTATTCGTCCGATGATGTGCATCCTCTTCAAGGACTGAAATATGCGATGACTTGGACTCACAGCCGAGATTCTGCTCCAGCTGATTTTCTGTCATCCTCGGGGCGGGCGGGGTGCTGCTGTACTTTAGGGTTCTTGTGAAGTAGAGGATTTACACAAGCCTCAATGATTCCATGGCTATGGCTTGTGCAGCTGCGCCTTGGGCTGGAGTGCGGGGTATGGGTCTGAAGGGTTGATTGGTTGCGGATCGGGGTGGATTTAGGGCCGGTTGAGTGGACCTCAAAAGCTGCGCCAACACAGCTGCAAAGAGCTACTGGAACAGGCACCCGCCAAGCGTTGAGTTTTGCAGGGGCTGATGGACACAGACTTGCTGGACACCCTATGACGAAGGCCCTCACTGCGAAAATTAAGGAGAGGCGCAGAACTTGCTCTCGTGGCTCTAGCTACGAGAGTCCTGCTCTGCCGCTAAAACCCCGGAGCCACCAGAAGCACCCTCAAGCCGTAATAAGGCTCCGAAACCCTGAAGCCTAAATGCTCAAGCCCAAAAATGCCCGGCGCATTGCAAAAAGAACATAAACTGCCAACCAGACCCGAACCCAGTGCTAAGAACCTTACCAAGCTTACAGCCTCCATAGTTTCGCGACCAGGTCTCGGCAGTTTCAGAGTTCCGGCAGGCGGGGCCGACGCCGGATGCCTGGAGGGCTTTGAGGGTTGGGGGGATGCCCCAGACTCAGAATGCAGAGTTGAAGCCCAGGAACCTGCAAAGAAGCTTAGTGGAGGCTGGGCTTCACGGGAGCCAGGTCAGCAAAGGGCAAGGCCTGCCGCTCCAACCTACGGCCCAAATCCGGAACTCCGAAGCAGAGCCACCCCGAAAGCACCGAGGACATGACCCGAAGGATCGCACATGAGTGGACGTATACCTCGAGCAGTGCTTAGACGTTTCACGTTTACAGGGTTTACGATGCAGGGATCTCGCGATGTTCCCACGGCTGAAAGGGGGGAGATGCTGGGATGTCGTGTCGAAGGACTCTGGCTTTAGGGTCGATTGATTCCGTGCTACGGGCAGTATACGCCGACATGATCAGCATCCCAAGGCGCTCGTGGCCCCATGCGTGACCTGATAGACCTTCAACTCAAACCAAGGCCCACAATGCCCTGATCCACACTCAATTCCCCGCAGCCGAAGCCATCCCAAAAGCTTACAAGCGTCGCTGCCGGCGAGGCACATGTCAAGCTTGTCCATCTTCATGTAGCTCAGCCAGCTTGCCTCGGTTATGTTACATCAAAGCAAGCTCTACTCTGGGCCGTCTCTGGCCAAGTGTTTCGGCTGGTGGCGTTGCTTTGCTCGAGTTTGGGGTTCCGAGCCTTTGCTCAACTTCTCTTGCTTCACCGGGGACAAGAAGGCCTGGGCCTTTCTCGGAAGGCTCTCATTGGGCAATTCCAGGGGCCTTAATGATTAGAATAAGGTTTTGCGGCCCATTCTACTATAGTTATAATAAGGAACCCCCCAACTAGTTCTAGTATTTCTTTTAATTTAGGCCCCCGTATTATTATGAGTTCAAGTCCAGGGCCGGGCTTATGCTTCGGATGCAGGGTCTCGGAGCTCGGGTGTCGACTTGCGGGCAGCCGCCACGCAGGGTCAACATAGCTGTGTATATCCACATAAAAGTACACATACCTACACGATCTTTCTACAGATCTATCTTCCTGGCTTGAGGAGCGCACCCTTGGGCACCCCCCCCCCACGCGGCAGGCGCGCAGCAGCATTGAACAACGTTCAAGACTTGTACCCTGGAAGTCATGGTGCGAAGATTTTGTGAAGCATGTGTTTGCAGAGTCATCGTCTTTGGGCCGTAGAGCTGCTATCCCCAACATCAAACCTTCTGTCCAAAGGCACTGAACCGTCCTACAATATGTTTTGACTAGGGCTTGGGGTACAGATTTCAAGGTTTACGGCTTCGAGGTTGTACGAAGAGGTTTGACTTTGGGATGTAGCGGTTGACAGGATGCCCGGGCCCGGAGCCCCAAGTCTCCAAGCCCAGCTGCTGACTCAACACCGGAAGGCTTTTTGTCCATGTCCTCCTGCATGTTGTGGCTTGGTGTGGGCGTGGCGGGCTTTGGCATGGAGGGATTCAAGGGGTTGCCGGGAACTGATTCACTCTACGTGCTCTGATCGAAAGCTCTTGGCGATGATTTCAGGTACCGGCGTCGGATCTCATGCAGGTCAGGTGATATCATTGCAATGTGTTGCATCGCATGACCAACAGCAAGGCGACTCTGCGGACAGCAAGAGTCCTGCCAAGACCGGGACACGCTAAAGCATCATTCACGACATCTTTGAGGTGTTAAGTCAAGTCAAGCAGCGAGTAGGTGCAGGGAACGGCTGCATCAAAAAATCAAAAAGCTAGTCTACATCTGCAGAGAAAGAGAGAAAGAGAGAGAGTGAGTGAGTGAGTGAAAGAGAGGGAGAGAGACGTCGAATGTGGTTGCCCCGTTGCCTCGGCGGATCCGCCCCTCGCCACCCCCTGTGGTCCCTCTCTGTCTGTGTCTGTGTGTGTGTGGTATAGAAATATAAACACGAAAGAAAAATACAAGCAACTAAGTAGATGGATAAATATAGATATATATATATACATACATACATACATACATACATACATACACGGCCATTCACACCCTCCCTCGTCGGAATGGCTTCTTACGGGCGTGGAGCGGTCGGGGGATTGCGACTGCAGAGCTGAGGCTTCAAGGTTCAGGCCTGGTAGGGGTGGTGGGAAGGGAAGAAAGGGAGTACCATACAGGGTGCGGGGTGGGGGGGAGGGGGGAGAATCACCGATGGCACAACTCGTTCGTACATACAGCAACCAGAACGGCGCCTATTGCAACTGGAGCACAATGCAACCACAACAACCACAACGGTCCACAGCACAGCCCGCCCAACCCAAATGGACCATGGCACAGACAGCTGGTAGAATTAGTTACGTAGACCGTGATATTTAGATTCATGAATGCATGTATACACACATGTATACGAATATATCAAAAGTATATCCAGATGACTACAAATATGTGTACATGTGCATGTATGAGTCGGTGTATGTGTATGTGTGCGTGTATGTATGCTGTGCACTGTATAGTGTACATAATGTATGTTGTATAACATGCCTTGTGCGCTGGACAGATGTGCGATGTATAATGTGCAATGTGTAATGTGTAATTGTATTTCTATGCTAACACCTATGTCTACATCTGTGCGTATTTGTATATGTGTGTGTGTGCGTGTGCGTGTTTGTGTGTGAATATGTATGTATGTATGCACGTGCAAATGTATGTGTCTATGCATTTGGCATGTGTATAGTGTGTAAGTTCTTAGCTACAACAGCGACATCAACAGCTCATTACATCCTCTCCGTGTTGCAACTTTGCGGCTTCTACTGCATACCACAAGCCCTATGCTTGACGGTTGTTCATGCTTTGCAGCTGAATTAAGCTTCGGTTGGGGCAGGCCAGAACACCGGCCCTCTCTGCAAGCCTGTGTTGTCTTCGTTTGCTCCAGCATGCAGCCAAGCAGAAGCTGCAGTCGTGACTGTCTCGTGACACACTCTAGCTACTTTCGATTTCCCACCTGCCCGCCATGGCTGCCGTGCAGTGCGCACTTGTGCGTGTGTGGCTGCAACTATGTATGTGAATATCTATATCTATCTCTGTCTCTAAATCTTTAAGATGTATCCATCCATCCATCCATCCATCCATCCATCCATCCACTCATCATCCATGCATGCATGCCCGCATAATACATACATACGTACATACATACATACATACATACATACATAGATATGCAGACAAGTGCTTGTATGTGTGCATATGTATATATGTATGTATATACATACATACATACATACATACATACATACATACATATATGCATTCATGCATGCATGCATGCATGCATGCATGCATGCATGCAGGTGTGTGCACGTGGATGTGTATGTATGCGTTTTGATATACGTAGTCAAGCAACGCCCTGCCATCAGCCTCGAACATCCTGAACGTCAAACTCTACGACCAACAGATCTCATGCCCGAGCGTCAAACCCGGTAACCTGACGCAAGCCAGAGCACAGCAATACTCCCAATTCAACTCGAAGTGACTATTCTAGACGCTTGCTCTGCCCTCAACTGCAAATCCGTGGCCTTGAACGGCCCTCCGTACGTCTCGGATGTCTTTGTCCAAGTCTTTGCCGATGCTGCTGGAAGCTGGTGCACCTTGTCCAACGCAACCTCCAGGGATTTAGGGTGTAGCGTAGGGTTTGCCAGGCATGGGCTTTCCAATTCTTTGATGGCTCAAAACAGCTGTCAGGGTCGGTTTGTGCAAGAGTGACAGTAGTAGCAATAAGAGGAAGGTTGTAGTACAATAGTAGCAATAAGAGGAAGGATGTAGGGGCTGGTGGTGGTGGTGCTGGTGCTG
>CAJNJA010007211.1:0-16312 GCA_905231915.1 Symbiodinium necroappetens
AAGCTGCATCGATGGACACTGCGCAGACACGAGAGTAGGAGGATGATTTATGCGTGCGGGTTGGCAGGTTCCCCCCCCCACAAACCCTGCGTCTCACATCCTTGCGCTTGCACACTTAAGGCAGGGCCAAGCAACAAAAGCCCAGCAGTGTCTGGACGGCGCTCGATGGCACAGGGAGGTAGAAGGTGGCAAAGGAGGCAAAGCGGCAAAGGCTTTTGGCAGTTGTTGCAGTGGTCCGGGCCCATTGCTAAAGCAGATAGAAATGTCGAGATGAAAGCCTCGCCACGCTGGCTTTCGCGATCACTCGCCCGTACACAGACCTTGAAGCATGCTTGCCTGTGCAAAGATCGACAGGGATGCCTGCTCACTACCATTCGTGCCTGGGTGCCTGCCTGCACGTTCATGCGATGTACCGGTTGTTTCGAAGTCATCCCACACACCTGCGTGGCACACCTCCCCCCCCCCCCCCCCCCGCCCATCCCCGCATGTTCCTTGACCACGCAGGGGGTGGGGAGGGAGCAAGCAACAAAGTCCAACTTTTCTTGTTCTTCATGCATGATGACTCCTGATCAGGCTTGCCCGATGTAACTACATAAACTTTCCATCAAGCCAATCTCCTTGGCGTCGTCCGCTTGGTCCACAGCCAAGGCTCGAGAGACATGAAGCAGCGAATGAGATTCGCCGTGGACTCGCGCAGCTCGCAGTCAGAGCTGCCCTTCAGCGATGACGGCTCAGAGTTGGCAGATCGAAGTCGGACTCGCCGTAGCACCTCCCGAAGACCTGCTCGAAGTACTGCAGCAAGCCTTCGTGCTCCGGGACGTATCGGCGGGGGCGCACGTTGCCCTTCGTGGTGATGGTCAGCCATGGACCGGACGCCTTTAAGCTCGAAAAGAAGCTGTTCAGCTGCACCACACGCGCGGGTCCTGATTCAACATGCAGCACCCCTGGCCGGAATCGGACAAACGCAGCCCATTACAAATGCCGCTAAAGGACAGACATCCGACTGAGGACCAGACACGGGGGGCCACAGTGAAAGTCACCGACTCTGACAGAGTCTGTTCGCTCTGCGACTCTATCAAAAGATGACAGGTGGCCAGACTTACATAGAGACATGTATACTCTGAGCTTGCTGCTCTCATGCTGTAAATTGAGCATGAATGCCAGATGGGCCAGATGGCCACTGGGCTAGATGACCAACCAGGCCGGAGGAGATTTATTAGCACATTGTCTAGACTCCAGACTGGATCTCTTGCTCTGCTTTGCCGGGGGTGTCAAATTGCATACAAACTTGTCTCTGACACCGCATCGTGACTTCTTAGGCCTCAGGCCGACGGCTTCGCTCAACGATAGACTCCGATAGACAGTGTTAAAAGGCAGCACATGTGGCGACTGCATGCTTCAACACCTGCAAAACATCAGTCCTCCCAAAGCACAATGCTGTCCAAAACGAGCCCTGTGTTGCTGCAGCACGCGGAGCCACCGTGTCATTGCTGTGCTGGCAGTTCATCTTCAGCCGGTGGATCTGCCCGTGAAGCGACAGCGCCTGAGGCGCATCCACACCTAGCTCCCACGCGGCGAGCTGCTTGAAGCCGTAGATCTTGGAGATCGTCTGATCGAATTCAACGTACACATGATTCAAAATGCCCTGTGCTCTCTCCGGGCGCTGTGCTGATGCCGTTGCCTTCGGTGCTGCAGCAGGTCTTGCAGCTGGCTCAAGTGGGCCTGACTTGAACACGCCACTGAAGCCTGGACACGGCGCAAATGGCACAGGGCCCTTGGCCGGCGATGCGCCTTTGCCTCCAGCTTTGCAGACGCCGCTGAAACACGGGGGCGCTGCATGCGGCTTTGCCACCACTTGCAACACTGCTCTGGCCTCCATAGCATCTGAAGCCATCGCGCTAGCTTGATGTCCAGGCTCCTTCATCTCGCTCTCCGTCATCCCACGCCTCTTGGACACGAAGACGCTACGGCAGATGCCCTTGATGGATGCAATCTCCTTGGCCGCTTCGTCCACAGCCACGGACTGCCGAGACACCAACCTGCGAATCACCTCGCAGTCAGAGCTATCGGACTCGCCGTAGAAATTAGCCCTTCGCTCTCCAGGAGGTCTCCCCAGGCCCTCACGTTGCCCTTCTCGATGCTGGATGCCTCTGGGCTCCAGAAGAAGCTACAACCCAGAATAAAAAAGGAGTGATCAGAAATCTAGGGCAGATGACCAAATGCAGTCCCGAACATGCTGGAATTTGGTCGCTCTGCAACTCTACTATTAAACAAACAAAGTCAATCCGAGAACCCGAAAACCATCCACAAAGCAAATCTCGCGAGCAGTGACACGAACGTTCGTAGCGTACGGGGGGAGGTATCTTAGTGCCATGCGAAGAGGACCGTTGGGTGGTCCTCCTCAAACGCAGGACAGAAGTCACCCCGCCCCGGCCCCGCACTGCACCTTGTATCGCGACCACCATTGGTGGAACCCCGCCGGCATGCCACGGCGCACCCCGTATCGATAATACCACATGATACCATTGCTCGATTCTCCCGATAGACGGCTACGATGCGCTACAGTACAGTTCACTCTCTTACGCTTCGGTGGATGGAACCCTGCCCCTGCCGGCGCCGCACCCCGTATCGCGAAGCCGGTCGCAGCCGTATCGCGACTCCCATGGAAACCCACCCGCACGCCGTGCCGCACCCCGCACCCCGCGGCGTGGGACGCCGAAGACTCTTATAAGCGCTCTTGTTGCCGCGCCGCGTCCCATATCGCGATGCGTCCGGTTGAACGCCGCACCCCATAGCGCGGGACGCCGAAGACTCTAAGCGCCGTGCCGCACACCCTATTGTCGCGACCCGCCCGGTGGAACCCCGCACCCCGTAGTGCCGGGCGAAGACTCTAAACATTCTTGTCGCGCCGCACCCCGTGTCGTGCCCCATGGCACGCCCCGCGCCGCACCCCGTATCGCGGCCATGCGGTTGGAAAATCGAAAGAAGAACCGCAGCCCGCAAGGGGTTTTTTGGGAACTTTAGGCACGCAATTTCAGCGTCATAGTGAAGTCAAGCAGGCGACAAGACAGGCATAGTGATCTGTATCCTCTTATTCTGTGCATAGTGATCTCAGATGTCTATCCTCTGAGTTCTGTGTTGCTGTGCTTCGTAAGTGCCAAATGTTGCCAGATGGTCAGTGAGCTATACGACCAATGTCACCGTAGGTTGGGGTGGCTTATCATCCAAGCTGCGCTGCTCACGGCATGGAGCAGCTGATTGACGTCGACGTGCTTGTGATGCGGCTTCCCGGACACTCTGTCGGAACCTTGCGAGCGCAAGATTTGAAGTCTAAGCTGCGGAGCAGGAGAAGACAGCACAGTGCAAGAATGTAAGCCTTCAGCTCAACAAAGATCGAGGCACTGCTGTACTCTTTTCTGACGCTTCGTGGATGCTCCGGCTCTGGCACCTTCAGGGATGTCCCAAGCTGTCTGAGATTCTGGATGCAAGGCTTGTCGTTGCTGGCGGAAGCAAGAGTCTCAGAGCTCCGGATGAAAAGAACAGAACTTTCAGCCATCAACGAGAGACAGCAACTGCATCTACTGACAGCTGAACTGTGATCTGCCGAGAGCATCGACCATGAAAGTTCGTAGCTCTCAGGCAGAATTCCCGAAACCCTAAACCCGATTGCGAGTGTTCGAAGCTCCTGCTATGAAAATCCTCTCCAAGTGCCTGCCCGGACAGACTAGTCAACGATCTCCCAGTCGCCTGCGCAAGACGCAGGAGACAGGACACACACTCGCTCACAGCCCCAGCGCATTATCGTATTTCAAATGTTGTCCCTCAATTTGACACTCACCGAGTTTAGGGATATAGCTCAGGCGGGCAACTGACAGTTTTGAGCCCCAAGCTCCACACCCCAAACCCAAGCCCCAAACCCTTTTTGCAACAGGCCTCGCTGTAGGGCCCCTGAGGTGTACGACCTCGAGATGGACAAGCACACGGAGGACTTGAAAGCGAGGGGCGTACGGATCATCGACCCGCAGTCCCTGATCTTGTCCACCACCCGCTATGATAATTTCCACATGGAAGCCACCCTAAACCCTCCACACGCCAAATCGCACGCTGAGGAAGCCTCCTGCCAGCCCCGATCGAAGAGGGAGTTCACTCGATCCCCGGTGGTGAAGACGGCCAGGACCAGGGGCATCCTCCGGGCGTGGGGCTTTGGATTTGGGATTTAAGGTTTTGGGGTTTTGGGTGGTTCCATTAACCCCAAAAGTCCATGTACAAAGTACGTCTACAGCATCAACTTTTGCCTTGTCGCGGTTCCTTTAACCCTAAACCCAACCTGGACCCCTACAGAACTTACCTTTTTGAAGGACATATGTGACAAAGTCTTGATAAGGGAACCCTGTTTTAGCCCAGCTCGGTCCTGATGCAAGGCACCGTGAGGAAGGCGAGAAACGCCTGCACAAAACGACTGGGACTAGGATGTTGCTGGGGAGTTTGGGGTTTAGGGGTTTAGGGTGGGGTCTAGGGCTCATGGGAGCCTTTACGTGGAGAAGGAGTGTTGGACAGGACGACTTAGGTCGATACTATTTCAAAGTTTAAGTTTCAGGGCTTTGGGATGAGGATGTTGGCTTCAGCACTACAGGGTTTAAGTTCCTAAAAACAGTCCTTTATGAGGAGATAAGTTACAGGGTAGTTGGGGGTCGAAGTAGGATGTGCGGCTTGGGTTTGGCTTGACATTGTTACCCATGCAGCCCGCCCAACCCCGCGAATGCCCAAAAGAACGAGATGCAGGCACCGGTGACCCCGACCCCCTTCCCCCCCCCCCCGGTTCTCGGTGGCAGCTGGGGTTTGGGGGGTATACGATAGTTTTAAATCTCTGCACATTCAACCCTGGACCCTAAACAAGGTCCTTCATCCACGACAAAGCCAAGGCGACTACAGAGGAGGAGCTAGCACCCTGGCACAGTCGCAGGAAAATGACCATGTCATGTCGAGGTCGGAAAAATGGCTAGTAGTATCCCCCTACAGGTCCCTTCATTTCTGCACTTCAAGATACTACCGTATTGTAGTTGTTAAGGTCCCTGTATTTCTCTATGACCGCTTGGGTCTTTATTCTCGGCTTAAAACTGGTACTTCCTACGGAGACCCTACCTTCTGCAATAGCGGTACTTGGGACCCCTTGTGAGTGCGACAGGTAAAAACCCAACACCCGAAACCGGTGCACGGTAACACCCAAACGCCTGACGGGCGCGGTGTCCAAGGTTCGTCCGGCACGCCTCTTTGATCAGTGAGAAAGGGAGTTGAGTTGAGCTGCATTGAACATCTAGAGAGTTCAATTATATTTGTCTTGAATGCGTGAGGGTCTGATACACGATGTTCCGTATATCCTCGCTCCCCTCAGATGAGCGTCAAGTGGAATATGCAAATGTGGTGCCCACGATGGGCATGACAGACGGTTCCCTCTTGCAGGCAAGCGTTGTCCACTCTGTTTGCTCCTCGGGCTGGAGTCAGCTGCTGTCTGTGCAGAAGGGCTACATGCACTTGATAATGGCAGAAGGAATCGCAGGTCGTGCTTGGTCACTTGAGTGTTACTTGAGCCAAACGCCGATTTAGTGAGCTTGTCAGACTTGAGTCGGACTGAGAGACATCATCATTGGGCCTTAATTTGGTAGGTCTTACCTTCCCAAGTTCAGTACCCGCTTGGTAGGTCTTACCTTCCCAAGCTTCAGCATAACTGTGACAAACAAAGCTCAAAGCAGAATTGCGCTAGGCTTCGATATCTCTTCGCACCCCCCATGAGTGAGGCCTTAGGCTTCGCTCACATCTAGGAAGAGAGTCGCGAGATTTGAAAGAAAGATTAGAGCTCAACGGCGTATTGGTTGCTTGTGCATGTAAACTGCCCTTAATTAAATCCGGTGTGAGACTTGACGGCGTCGAGTGCGATCCCTGGTTCTTGCAAGATGGAAAGAATCACGGCACCGAAGAAAATATGCATGAAATGTGGTGCGTGTCATCATGTCCACTTGCGGAGTTGTAAGCAATGGCGTCGGCAAAATGCACATGGCGATCACCCGTCCCAACGATCACTGTTCCATCGCCGCTGATTGTAGTGTCCCCCTTGCCATCGATCGTATGCATCGCGATTGTGTTGCTAGTGCTAGTGGTCGTACTGCGGAGGAGGTCCAGCCGGCTCGGGAGGCGATTTGGCCTGGGCCTTAGCTCTGGCTCTGCATGTAGCCTTTTCACTTGCATACGCTTCCTCGGCTTCATCGACTTCCTCTGCTGTTACTGGCTGATCAACAATGCTTCGCTGTCCTGCAGGAAGATACCCGCCATCAGGTACCGTAATGCATTCCCTTGGTAAATAGTTCCTCCACGTTGACGAGCTTTCGTCAGCTTTGATGTGAACTTTGCCGTCATGGGGATGTCCAAATCGACCATCATCGCCAAGAGTTCGATTGGGCACTTGTCCCACCCGTATAGCATGCATATACGAAATGGATCAATGCATAGCACGTTGTCATTGGTAGTCTCAGATCTCGGAGTCAACACAGTGTATTGCCGATATCCTGCGACTTTGCTGATGATCTTCGACAAGAGCACGGCGCAACTCGAATGAACCAAAGGCATGTCTTGGGTTTGTCCATTACGCATGTGAGATTCTGGTTTGAAGTGTTGCCGTCGGTAACCGAGTTGAATGGCTCCTCGCTGGAACTTGGAAATCAACTGGGTAGTTCTGAACTTGTTGAGCAGATGAATCCTGTAGGGTCTTCACCGTCGTTCAGGCCTGCACCAAAAACAAGTACTTCTTCGTCAGTTACATCTCTGGAAATGCCAGTTGCTGCACTGAGTTGTGATAGACCAGGTCCCCAATCGCCAAGAGAATCGTGTCTTTTGTATGCATTGAACATCTCCTGCATTGTTGCTTATGGAACTTCCAGCCATCGTGTGTTCCCCTTCCAGCTCTTGTAAATGTGTGTGTGTGTGTATATGATGATAATGAATGCCATGTAACGAGCGTAACCGCCCGAAGAATCAACGATGTTTGCCTCGTCAATGTGAACCTAAATAGGTACTTGCAAGCTCAATCTCACATGTGCAAGATCCTGGTCCACGTGGAATTCGGGAACTCACGTCTTCTGGATCATCTCCTTCGTTGTCGTCCACATCGAGCTCCATTTCAGGCTCAGCGACTTCGCGTGTATCCTCATCATCTCGTTCGTTCATTGGAGCATCGCCGTCTTGGTCGACTTCTGGTTGTGGTTCGTCTTCCATTGGAATATCATCGTCCTCCACAGGAATAGCGGCTGCTTCTTCCACGGATTCCACTGCTTGTGCGATCTCCTGCTGGGGAATCTCCATCGGAGTTTCATCTCGACCACTGATGCGTTGATGATTTCCGAACCACATCATAGTTGAGAAACATTCCACACATCTGGATAAGCACGAAGGGACGCTGCTGAGGCACCATGGGCAGTATCTGTACCTGAGGTAAGTGTCGCGGTTCGTCCTTGCACCTTTTTTTGGAGCAGGAGAATGGATGAGAAGAAAATCTGTCGCATCCTTGTAGAGGTCCTCGTAGCGATCCCAGTCTACATGGTTCCAGTCGGCACCGCAGTATTCAGATAGTCGGTCGACGTAGTTCTCCCGCATGGCGTCGCGAGGTCCATGTTGCATGTCACACAGTATCTGAAGTTGTTCTCTCGGGTGTTCGATAGGACTTCATAGATTCTTCTACCGGTGTTTTCTTTTTTCTTGACTTCCACGAAAATTTTGTCCTCAAGCTCGTAGTCAAGGATCTTTTCCACCTGGTCGAATGTCCTTCCTCGCGCGGTGTCGGGCAAGCAAAGCCAAACTTCTTTCACCAAGTGAAATGGAACGGTCCTGCTGCACAAGATGACGCCACTTTCGCTCACTTTGCCTCCAACTCTGATTAGATCAATGATCGGAATGTACAGTGTTACCATCGGTAGCCACTGATCGACGCTTGATCTGCTGCGTGTGACTTTGTTCCTTTGGCCCCATGGTGGGAAAACGCCCCAATAGCTACGCAATCTCCCGGACGAGCCGTGGTTCCCCGTGAGATCCCTACCGGCTTTGATGCCCTCTCCCATGATAGGCTTGAGGTTGTAGTACTCAGTGGCCTGGTACGCGCCTTGAAGTTGGTTCAAGAGTGAAATCGATGCTGACAGTGCGAATTTTGCGGGGTCAATCTCCATGATAGTGACTGATAGTGGATCAGGATGTTGTGTGTCCTGACGTTGCCCTGATAGCCCGGGGCTTGACCCAATAGTCGGATTGTTCCAACCTTGACTGGTCAAGATGTCCTGTGTTGCGTGACTGCTGCAGCTCACGATACTGAATGTCTGGAGTAACCATCCCGTGATCAAAGGGTTGTGCCCCTTGTTCCACGTTGTCCAGGTTCGGAGGTACCGCAACTTTGATGCCCAGGAATTGTAGACGAATCTTCCCATCCCCTTTGTAGTTGATGTAGTTCCCGTCGAACAGCAATTGCAATCTTCGTTGCATCTCTCTGTTATGTTCTGTTGTGCTGCGAATTGAAAGCGGATAACCGACTCTCCTGGAGTGATGTGTCCAAAGAAACTCGTTGGATAACAGTTTGTCCAGTCGTACCCATCCACCTTCATCGCAAGGGATTGATTGTAGGGATTGGTGATCCGGCCAATCGGACTTCATGATTGCATCTTCCAATATGATGCCTTAGATCTTTCTGAATGAAGTATTATAGAGAGTCCCTGGCTTCCTTCTGCTGCTGGTAGGTGTAGAAGTTCATGGGTTTTGCCTTCTCCATGCTGTCCCACGATGGATGACAGAAAAATGTTCCTCCAGCGGGCATCTTCTCAAGAATGCCACCAGCCACATTGTCCGCGACGCAAACATACCCGGTATTCTCGTACACGTCACTGCGCTCACTTGACACTCTGTAGAGTCGTCGCTCGCCTCGTTGAGGAAGAGAGAGATCCCTGGGTGACGAACTTGTCTGAATGCATTCGACAACTGCATCGTGGCTCTCCAGTCCAATTTGCCCAATGTCCTCGCCACAGACGTCGTTGTAATCTCCTCTTCTGCGCCTCACCATGTCGGACAGACTTGCTCCACTGTTGTATCTTACGATAAACATGCTTTCTGGTGGATGAACAACCCGCTGCCGTGGTCTTGCTTTTGCTTTCGGTCTCCTCCTGAGTGACGCAACACTTTCCACATCCGTGTTTTCGCGGGATCCAGTTGCTCTCCCCACGTTGTGGTTGAGGAGCTGGCGAAGAACCGCTCAACGGTAACGTGTGTGGGTAGGAACCAACCCTCATGATGTCGAACGTCTCAGTAATCTTAGTTCGTAGTTGTGAATCTTCGCGGCATTGAACGAATGAATGCTGAGAACTACCTCATAGTACACATAGTGTAGCTGAGTTGGCGTTGTCGACCTCAATGTTTGCATTGAACAGCATGTTGAGAGCATCCCAAGCTCTTGCTTTGACGGCATTGGTGACGTCCACTGCGTTGGGAATGTCCGTGACTTCTTCATCTGGCTGGCCATCCTCTGCATTGACTTCGTCGGGAACCAGACGAGGTACTCCTACACCTTGTGAGGTCGAAGTTCAAGTCTTCCCTTTCATGCGTGACATCACCAGTTGCCCACACGTTGGGTTGCAACAAGATGGATGTTGGCACAGCAGTCTCGTTGGCAAAGCTCTGACGATGTCTTGTACATCTCTTTCAATTTCTGGGTCAGCTTTCTCTGGATATCCTGCTGTGATAAGCGAGATGCTCTCTTTGGCGGAATACCTGACAAAGCATTTCTCCAGTCCATTGAAGCATGCATTAATTTCTTGACTGTCCCCCCACGAGTTGAACAAACCCGGAAAGCGAAGCGCAAAGGTGAGAAGCCCAAGCGATAGCTCAAATACGTCTCCCAGCAGTTCTTCATGCGGATTTCCACTTCCTCGAAAGAGTGCAACCGTTTCCTGTGGTGTAACGAGTGTTTTCAAGAAACCTGCGTACGCTGCATTTCCAGCATCATAGTACCCAATGTAGCATAGGTTGTCCTGTGCATCGTGCGCGCGATCCCATGAAAGTTGTTTGGCCTTTCCCCACGTTGGGTAAGCCAATGCATAGGCAGGAGTGCATCTCAGTCCAGCATTCGCTGAAACAACTTTTCCCACTGACTTGTAGACCACTGGACAGCATGGGCGAATAAAATCCATCAGGTCATCACCGGGTCGTACATCTGGCATGTCATGGATGTAGATGTACTGTGCGCAAGCGAGCGAATAGAGCTCCGACACTCGGAGTTCCTTGTACTTCTTGACACTTTGGATTGAGGAATAGTAGACGTGCTTGTAGGTGCATCCTATACAATACTCGGGCAGAGAATGGTTCGGAGCGAACGATGTCTCGTCCTGACAGAACTTCCTTTCAGCTTTCTGTTCGTCACAGTTGACGCAGAAGAAAGTCTTGCCATCAGAGCCCAAGCTTGTCATTGAGGGTGTGCTGAACTCATCGATCAAGAACCAGTATTGTTCTGCGCAATACACCGGCTATGGTGTTCGGAGAGACACTTCGAAGTTGCCAATTCCTTCCAGGACGCCTGTTCGTGTCGTTGCGTCTGTGTCCTTCCATGACTCGAAGTCTGTCTGAAGATAACCATCTCCTGGAATCCACTGTAGAGGCAAAGTGAAGCTTCGTGCTGTCCGTCCAGATCTCTTGAAACTGGGGAATGTCAATTGCCTTAATGGTGAAGAAGCTTCTGATCGACATCGATCCAAAGTTTCGGAGTTCAGGTAACAAGCCGTGATCATCTTCTCGCAAAAGAGTTGTTTCTCGTAGATTGCAAAGGCCCTGTGGTGACGCAGGTGTAGCTCCGTCTCGGAGACCTTGTCCGTGCTGATGACGTGGGCGCCATACTCTCCCTCACGCAGCGAGCTGACCATTTTGCACCAGAAAGATGAACCATGTACCACCACGCAACCCCGAAGTCGGAGCTCCATGGTGATGTAGGCGCATGCGGCATCATACCCAGGAAACTCTTCACGTTGTCGTAGTGTCCGGTGGGCACTGGCATAGAAGCGCTTGTCATGGTCAATCATCACAATAGGTGGCCTCGGTACAAGCTTCAGGATCTCGGCAATGTTTTCGATGTAGACCCGCTGTAGAGTGGCTTCCATGTCGCTCCTAGCGTCCACGGAAGACTCATGTAACGGAATTGCCAAATGCTCGAACACAACTGCTTGCAAGCACAAATGAATATGAACTTTGGAAGTGGCTTGTTGATCTTCTGGAAGATTTTGTAACCTCTCTTTCAAGATCGTAAGAACCTTCTCAGATTCCTGAAAGTCCACTGGCTCATTCAGTGTGGGTGCTATCCTGATGAGGTCATGCCAGCCTTTGTCAAACAATGCATTGGACAACGGGAAGATAGACTGTTTGCTCTCGGCATACACCTCGAAAAATCAGAGCACAAGAATGTTGTCTGTGTCCTCATCGTCGTTGCATCTGCGCTTCCACCAACTGCCAAATTGTTCCGCATTTCTCCGGCTGCTCGCGTTGCGTTTTCCCGGTGAGCCGTCGCCTCAGCATCCGAACTCATGGTAACGTCATCTCCATTTGTGCTCCTTCTCAAATCATCTTCGGAATTCACCAAGGCAGCAATTGTTAGCATAGCGGGTGAAGGTAAATGTTCACATACATCACAAGGTTGCATCCATGATATAACCACGCATACATTGGCATACATGTGAAGCCAATCCTTGTTTCGCATCTTGACATGCGCTTTCACTGACAGTCCGGAGTCCGTGTTCTGACTCACAGATTGCAATCTCGCAAGATAAGTCACAACTCTCCTGGCGTTGTGCTCAATAGGTATGGTTCCACCCTCCATGTTCGGTCCGTACTTTGGTGTCTCATCAGAAGCAGGTGGGAAGTTGTTCGGATCTGCTGCTGCATGGATCATTCTTCCCTTGCATGGCATGGTATTTTCGGGTGTGGGGGCAATGAGTGTAGCACCTCACACCTGCGCCGATGCACCATGCGCTGCTGCAGCATATCTGCGCCGATGCGCCGATGCGCCGCTGCAGCATATCTGCGCCGATGCGTCGGCGCAACGCAGATGCACCGCTGCGCCGGCGTGCCGCCTGCGCCGCCTGCGCCGACTGCGCCGATTGCGCCGATTGCGCCGACTGCGCCGTTGCGCCGACTGCGCCGATTGCGCCCTGCGCCGATTGCGCCGGGGGCGCCGAGTACGCCGATTGCGCCGACTGCGCCGCCTGCGCCCATTGCGCCGGTTGCACCGCCTGCGCCGCCTGTGCGGCACGAACCGCGGCGCGCAGCGCGAGCGGCAGTAGGCTATAGCTTTGGGAGTATATTACGCTCGTTTTTATGGTTGGCACATGGATGCTCTGTGGGAACGGACGGAGTTTGTCTGGACGTTATCATGGTTGGCACATGGATGCTCTGTGGGAACGGACGGATTTTGGCTGGAACGTTATCTTGGTTTTCACATGGATGCTCTGTGGGAACGGACGGAGTTTGTCTGGACGTTATCATGGTTGGCACATGCTCTGTGGGAACGGACGGAATTTGGCTGGGCCGTTATCATGGTTGGCACATGGATGCTCTGCGGGAACGGACGGTGTTTGTCTGGACGTTATCATGGTTGGCACATGGATGCTCTGTGGGATCGGACGGAGTTTGTCTGAACGTTATCACATGGTTGGCACATGGATGCTGCACGTGAAACCAGTACATCAAAACTCAAGAGAAGAATACGTACATGGTATCATGAGAATTGAGGAAGCGAGCCATGCCCAACATCTACGTGATGAAGAGTTGGCTACATCTCTGCACCAGGAAACTGGGCCAGATCCGAAGTGAAACGGTTCAAACATTCTCGAACTACGAACAACAAACGCAAGGAGAAGGTCAACAGATGGCGCAGGAATACCAGAGACTCGTGGACGAACTCAACAAGGAAGCTCGTGAGAATCTGCAACCCAGGATGGAAGCATCACAGAATTTATCTGCGGCGGTGATCATGAAGGAACGAATGGGTTTGATGAAGAGTGAGGAAAGCGCAGTGCATGAAGAGGCTGACCGACAATGCCTCAGGCAGCAGGAAGAACTACAAGCTCACAGCCAACAAGCATGGAGACAAGAACTTGAAGCTGCTCGACGGCAAGCTCACCAGGTCTCACAACAGTCATCGAGTATGCCATTGTCCTCGAAAACTTCTGAAGCGGGTACGTGAATAGAAAGGTAAGTAGTCAGAAGGGATTATCATTTCAGGTAGGAGTTGGAGTGCGATCCCCTGAGCTTGGCTCACCCAGGCATCACAGTCCTACAAACCGGAGTAAGATCATATCCGAAGTGCAATCTGATTTCCAACAGATCGCGCAAGATGTCAAAGTGGATCATCAAGGTGGTCCATCATTGCCATCAAGTACGGACTCAGGTCGGAATCCGTCACAATCCCGAAGAAGGGGAACCCGACGACATGGTCGAGGGATATTCACCAGACGAGATACCTGATGAGGTGCCTGAAGCGGAAGTACCAGCAGATGAAGCAGGAAGACCTCCCGATCTACCTGGTGAGGAAGAGGATCGAGAACGCGGAGATGAGGACGAGAGAGAAATTGAAGTCGAAGGAGAAGGAGCACCGATTCGCAAAGCGAAGGTTGGTACCCTGAAAGCCGAGGCAAAGACTCTCGCACATCTATGCACTCATCGATATCGGAATCCTTATTGCGAAGCATGCATACGTGCCAAGATGAAACACTTCCGAACGGAACGTGGAGCTTTCAAGAGAGAGTTGAAATCACGGGGAGACCTTATCACTTTCGATTTCTTGGACATGCGCAAGGCAGCCGACATGGGAGTCGGAAACGACGAGGCAGGAGAGGTATTGGTCGTTCGCGACATTGCTACCCGCGGGATCAAGGTTAACTGATGACGTCGTCGAAGCGTTGAGGAGGTTGATTGGGAGGAGAAAAGTAAAGCTTGCCTACAGCGATGTGGCACCAGAGCTTGATGCCGCGATGGCACAGTTGAAGATCCCCATCGATCATTCATTACCAGGGTTGCCGAAGAACAATTCTCTCGCAGAAAGAACCAACCGGAAGTGATCAACACGGTAGCCACATCCCTACTACATGCGGGACTGCCAGCGCAATATTGGCATTTTGCTCTAAACTGGGTTACCCATAACCTAAACATCGAAGATGCTGAAGGGGATGGTGATTCAATGTTGAAAAGGATGACTGGTGAAAGCTTCAAAGGAAAAGCGATACCATTTGGTGAAAGTGTTCTGCAAGCCTACAGATACAAGGGAGAAAACCTACGACGGAAAGTTCGATCCGATGGGCATTCCAGGAATATTCGCAGGATACGTCATTACGACCGGTCAACAATGGCTTAGAAAGTATAAAGTGTGGGATATGGCGGAGTTTGCGAACGTGAATCTGTCGATGCATGCCGCTGTGCCGCGAAAGCTTGCACAACCGTACTTGACCGAGGTCGTGATATTGCCTGACGAGTTGGTATTTCCTTTGAAGGACGAGTGTGAGCGCATGAATTCCACTTTGGGGGGGCTTGAATGACAACAAGGATTTGCAAGGCAAAGAGATCAAAGACAAAGACGACGTTGACCGACCATCAGATGGAGACAACGATGATGACAATGATGATGGCGACGATGATTCAAAGGGCAAACCTCCTCCCGAACCAGCAGAAGCTGATGAAAGACATGGAGTCGAAGAAGTTCCTTTGGACTATTATGAAGCGATTGACGCAATCGGTGATAAAGTGCTTGATCGAGCTGCCGCAGATGCGAAAGCGCATGGTGCGTCGTCATCTTCTACTGCTCTGCCGAGAGCCGGCGGACCTCCAACACATGATGAAATGGGTCGATCCGGAAGGCTTATTCCAAAAGGAGGAGAGGAAGATCCAGGAGAAATCCTACATGGAGACAAAGCTAGCGCCCGATGATATCGAACATTGGAGCTCTGGCACCAAGGGCGATGGGAAGATCTACGTCAATGATGATGGTGAAGCGTGCAAGATCGACAAGCGTTGTGTACCGTACAAGGTCGGTAGCGACGGCAGGCGAATCGTTCCTACTCGCAGGCCGAAACATCTATACTATACACGCCTGAAGAATGGGACAAGTTGGATGCCAAGGCAAGAGAGAAAGCTTACAAGAAGGCCAAGCGAGAGAGAGCCAAAGAAGCAAACAAGGATAGGAAGAGCGCCGCCGTGGGCAAGAAGTTGGTTGACAAGCTGTTGGACAAGATGATCTTTCCGAAAATCGTTCAGTGCGACAGGATTGATCTAGAATTGCGAAGCTCTTGTACAGAAGGTTTGGAATGGGCAGAGGAATCCGTTCAACAACAACTGCAAGAAGAGTTTCTCGAAGACCATTGCTCCAGCCTTACCTGCTTGCTCGGTGTTCAATGACGATTGGATACCTGCTATGCCATGTACAACATCATTGCCACCGAAACATCGCGTCAAGAACACGGACTATCGGAACTGCTTCAATGCCATGGTCACACGTCCAGTCACCAGGAAAGAGATGATCAGCAACCCGAAAGCCATGGAAGCATTCATGAAGGAATGAAAAGGGTTGTGGGATCAGGAGGTCTTTGACTTCACTCAGACCTGGGAGTATGACGACGTGGTGAATGAGGCAAAGAAGAAAGGGCAAAAGGTCCATATATGGTCCGTGTGCATGGTCTTATCTACGAGAAAAACTATCAATTGAAGGAGGATGATCCAGCCAGGAAGTTTAAAGGTCGCGGCGTATTGCTCGGTGATCAGGTCAAGGACCAGAACATGGAGGCCGCACTCTTCCAGGACCTCGGCAATTCGCCAGCTA
This sequence comes from Symbiodinium necroappetens, assembly GCA_905231915.1. Classification (NCBI taxonomy): domain Eukaryota; class Dinophyceae; order Suessiales; family Symbiodiniaceae; genus Symbiodinium; species Symbiodinium necroappetens. Next base: position 15,878 of record CAJNJA010007211.1, read on the forward strand.
CCTTCGACGCATCATTCTGGGCTGACTATTATGGTTGTCTGCCGGGAAATGACGTTCAAATGGCTGATGCAATACAAGCTTACATCCAGGCAAAACTATCTGGCACACCATGCTGGGTTGAACTACCAGATGAAGCTTGGCATCCGTCTGTGCATCGTCACAAATACCGTCGGCCCGTATGTCGTTTGGTCAAGGCGCTCGGGGATGAATGGCCTTCGTTGTATTTTCATCCAGACATGCGCTTGTTGTTCGGCGAGGCGAACAACCCAGGACCGCCAGGAACCCAAGACTGCCCGATTTTTGGCTTCAGCTCGCCGCACCGCTTCGGTTCAAAAAACACAGTGCTGCAGAATCCGAAAAAAAGCTTTGGCCGTGTCAGCAGATAGACCCCCGGAGCATGCTTTCGGTGACCTGAAGTCCGGTGACCGAAAAGTA
>CAJNJA010007212.1:601-16312 GCA_905231915.1 Symbiodinium necroappetens
TACTAACTACTAACTACTAACTACGATCTACTAACTACTACCTACTACCTACTACCTACTACCTACTACCTACTACCTACTAACTACTAACTACTAACTACCTACTACTAACTACTAACTACTAACTACTAACTACTAACTACTAACTACTAACTACTAACTACTAACTACCTACAACAACTACTACTACTACTACTACGACTACGAGGAAAGAGTACTAGAAGTTGTCACACGCGACGATTGCTAGTATCATGACTAGATTGCTAGTATCATGGCTATTAGATCACTCCGATGAGGTCAGGTCGACTACGCCTGCACCACTACTCGCCATTTCCATCAAGCAGGACCTCCGTTTGCGCAGGTTGAATGCACACAGCAAATCTGAGTTGTGTACCCAGGCTGCTGACGATCAACCGTGCACATACGCTGCATGTTTTCAGCCTCAAGCAGCAAAATCAGCCTGAGTTTTTCTTGAAGCCTGCGTTTGTGATTGACCCTCCAATGATTCCGCTACATGTACCTAGTACATCAATCTTTCTTCTAAGGTAGTATGTATTGTTATATGTATACTTGGAAAAATCGGTCCACCCATGTGCCCCGGCTGCAATTCAACAGTTTGCACCCAGCTAAGCCAGGATAAGCCAGGAACTACGTCAACGATGGGAAGAGCCGCGGGACCTTAAGTGGTATGTGCTGCCAAACGGCACACCGGCCTACTGGAGGCTCTGCCTCTCCTGCCATCGCAACGCCTGGCCTCTGGATGGCAGGACTGCGAACCGTCACTCCTGGCCGGCAGAGGCTTTGCTTCACAAGGCGCGTAGCAAGACTCAGCTGGTGGCTGCTGACTTGTATATTCTGGAAACACCGCCCGAGATCTTGCTTCGCTCTCTGATTCCGAAGCAGTGCTTGCATCGCGGCGTACACTTCGCAGATTGTTGCTTCCCACCTTTACCTTTAATGGAGACACAAGACGCCTTACCAGATGATGACAGCTGGCGGAAGTGCTCCAGCCTCGGCGTTCGTGTTTGCGATGCTTGCGGCAAAGATCGTGGCTTCGGTTATCTTGGGGGGCAAGAGGTGGCCCAGGAGGACGTCACTATCTTAGCCGCAGTGCTCTGCTCCACTTGCCGAGAACAAGCGCTGGAGGGTGAGCCCCGCAAATCTCTAGCTTATGCTTGCGATGTCCGTTTAGCGGCCCGCTCAAAGCGTTGCGCTGCGGCATTGCTTGGAGAGCTCGGGATAGGCCATATGCTTACACCTAAAACAACGAGCGCGCGAGTCTTAAATGTTTGCTTAGGCGCTTCTTGCATGGCCCCAAACGTCTCCGTTGGCATTGTTAAATGCTGTGGTGGCCAAAATGCTAGCAACTATAGAAGTGAGATGCAAAACAGCAGAGTGTAGCTACTTAGCCGACTCACACTGCTCACGACGCGAATCAAGCCTTAGACAGTCGTCACGTTGCAGGACGGCGCGGTGTTTGCACTGAATGCCCAGGCGGGAACTGAATACGGGGGTCTCAGCGAGGCTGTCGTCGTTACTCTGCTAGAACCTTGAGCAGCGAGCGTGGGCACATGCATGTCACACATAACACTCAATAGCGCCGTGTACGTTACATCCAGTGTTTCGACTCGACGCTTCCACAACCATTCCTTCTCTTCCCACCCTCTGTCTCCTTTTGTTTTCGTTCGTTCCATTGTCGTCGTCCTAGTCGCACTGGTCGACTGGTAGCAGTAGTAGTAGTCGTAGCACAAGCAGCAGCAGCAGTAGCAGTAGTAGCAGAAGCAGCAGCAGCAGCAGCAGCAGTAGTAGTAGTAGTAGCAGTCGTCGTCGTCGTCGTAGTAGTAGTAGTTGTTGTTGTTGTTGTAGTGGCAGTGGTAGTAGTGGTAGTAGTGGTAGTAGTGGTAGTAGTGGTAGTAGTGGTAGTAGTAGTAGTAGTAGCAGTAGTAGTAGTAGTCGCAGTAGTAGTAGTCGTAGTAGTAGTAGTCGTAGTAGTAGTCGTCGTCGTCGTTGTGTTAGCGATTTCCGACAGCACGACCCCGCCAGCAATTTTAGAACTCACCAGCTGTTGCAATCTACTGGACGAGAGCTTGTTGAGCCTCTTGCGTGTGTCTTCAAGACTTTTGACTATTCGGTTCATGATCCATCTTCCTATCGAAACCACCTAGGCTGTCATAGTCATACTGGCCTGTCAAATCGATCAAGATATGCTCAGGCGGAAGCTCGTCATCTCCGAAGCAACGAAGCGTCACAGCTGGAAGTCACTGCCAAGCCATATTATCGTCATATCAACGCGTGTTCTCTCGGCGAAGATGACATAACACAAACTTTGGACATAGCGTGTGCACAGCCTTGCGCGAGATGTTGCTAAATTCTCCGAGCAGCCTGTACTGCGCACTCCGTCCCGCGTTCGTGCGAGGCCCATAGGCCTTTGCAGCGAATTGATGGTTAGCACAGCGATCGAGTTGGTCAGAGCTTTGTTTGCCGATGTGGCACAACAAGCATCGGGCGGCTTGCACGGAGATCTGAAGACTGTTTGCCACCCGGCCACCGGTTAGGTTCGCCATGCTGCCGGCGACGGTGCGAAGGTAGACCGAAGCATTCAGGTATCCATCTTCCGCTTGCACATGCAAAGAGTTCATTGCTACGCAGGATTGGAACACTCGTGGTGATGGATGAGATCTTCTATTACTCTCGCAAGGCGCCCCACGGTATCTGTTGCCCCGCCCTGCAGCCGCATGCCTACAACTGTGACCTGAGGTGGGGATGAGTTTGTCGCTGTTTGTCCACACTTTTCCGATCGTCAAGCATGTTACGGAAGTGAAGCTCATTCTCGGACCTGGCCACTACGAGGTTGGCATGCATCGAAACCTGAGGCTGCAAGTGAAGCTGCCGCTTGTGTCAGGAACCGTCGTGGCCGGCAGATGGAGCGCACAGTTTCGTTGCTGCCTTGAACGAGAAGTCCCCAAGTTGATCTAGTTCGTTTGCACCCTGCCCTGCAAATATTGCTTTGTGCAACGCAGGCTCCCGAAACTGGAATGCGTTCGCATGAAGGCGCATCTGGGTGATCCTGCCTTTCGTGCAGCTGTTTATGTACCCCGTCGTGTGACTCTACCCGTAGGTACTGACGTGTGAGGCATGTCGCGTATAATGCCGGCACCCATGGATGAGCGCAAGGATAAATGGGTGGGGGCAATGCCATGTCCCAATTTGTCCACACTCCATGATACGTTCTGCGTTAGCGCGTGCTGCAGCGCCACCCGCGTCTCCGCCTTGGAAACATGCAGCTACACGTTGGCATGCGTCTTTATCTGCTGAAACCATGCAGCAGTAAAGCTCAGCCAACATCTCTACAGACATGGTCGCCAAAGGGAACATCAGACAGACACGCGAATGCACAGACAGGCATGCAGGCAGACAGACGTTTTCGCGTACCTATATACACTTACCTTTATGTTCCACACGAGCTTCATCTGACAGTATAATACTGCACACACACGTACATGTACACAGACATTAGACATAGACAGGGACAGCCAAGAAATACGAGAATATGGATACGTATTGATATTATATATATATACACATAGTTATATACAGACATACAACTTATATACCGTATATAGGTCTATATATATATATATACATATCTTTCTAAATCATACAACCTCCACCTAATACACTTCTCCACCCGCCAATTGTGTATCGCAACTGTTCAAAGCGTTCTAGTGTTCCAAACCAAAAGCAGATAGAACTTCAAAATGGACACACGGCTCATTGTGCCTTCCACCTATGTACACAACATCACACTGCACAGACACTCAATGATCTTCAGCAGAAATGTACAAACCACCCCAAAAAGAGCACTGTTCCCACATCACTCAGTCTCGTTACTCATTCCTTGTTATTGTGGGTCTAACCCGGTCAACATAAAGCTGGGTGGTCATTATGAATCAATGGTGGATCGACTACTCGGCCCGGCATTGGCAATTCCGGGGCCATCGCAAAGGTTAGCGTGAGGTTTGAAGGAAGTGTCAATATAAAAGTTGGTATTATAATCAGAACATTTGGCCGATGATGATCTTGGTGGCTTAGAATTCGCAATGACTACCACAAAGCCTTAAAACGTTAGTTTTGGCATGAAAGAATACTCGCGTTCGGTCAGCAGTAAGTTAGTGGTGAATAAGGAATTTGGGTTAATAATGTATTGCTGAGGCAATACTAGCATTGTGCTGCTAAGGCCAGTCACTTTGGGGTTGCTACGCAGGGTAATCTGCGGCTTACTAATACGGTTAGTCAGAGGGCTAGCTAGTGGGATACTTGGCTTGCTACTTGGATACATCTTGCAGTTGGATATCAAGGGTATCAACCCGAGTTCAATATCGTTTCTACTCATCTTATCAGCAAGGTTTAAGGGCTACTAGTGTAAATGTATGCATTAAGCATACATCTATATCCGGCTCAGTATGTACTCGGGGGTACTTATATTCGGATCGAAAGAAATGTTCAATCATAGGGTTTCATCCTCCGGTTCATACCGGTTCAACACGAACAGTAACTTAAGAATATCCGACGTTGAGGATGAAGATCACAACGAAGGCTCAGCATGGGCTTAGGTTAAAGTTCACAGTAAGTCAGGCTAAGTTAGAGCTGGTGATACAGATCATGATGGCGAGCTCAGCTAGGTTTGAGGTTGAACTTAACAGCAAATCAAGCCTTTGAGGCCTTTCAGGTTTAGAGGCTTATGGTCTCAATTTCTTTGGGGGTATATAGGCCTTGTAGGATGACGTCTCATTACGCAGGATTACTTTGGTCTCTGCCTCTCGGGCGAGACACTCAAATCGTAGTCACGAGAATTGGCTTAATCGATGTTCAATAGGTTCGGTGCATGAACCAACTTTGAGTTAGATGTTGGACCGGGTTGCATATGCATGTGTGTGTGTGTACATCTGTATGTATATATATATATATCACACTGTACACACGCACACACGCGCGGATGCGAAAGCCTGCACGACCAGGACATGCTTGTTGGGAGAAGCTGTTTACGTGCATGCGCGGCTCAGAAAGAAGGTCATACACGACGTGGCTGTAGGATGCTTGAATTTCAAGCAGTTGGATGTGGGCATAGTGCACCACGCATCAGTCTGTGGTCGGCATCTTGTGACATCTATGACCTTGAAAAAGCCAGGTGCATTCCGAATCTGCTGCTGCACCACCGCTCGTGCCGATTCTCCTGGAGTTGCTTGGTCATGGGTTCAACACACATTTGTATCTCGAGGCAGCTTGCCCCATGAATGTTTGCTTGGAACATGTGCAGTTCTGGGCCAGACGGGACCGCAGATTTCCGCCAGTGCCAGGGCCAGCAGCGCTTGAAGGACAGGATTCACAACCACGCCGACCTGAACAAGGTGACCCTCCTAGAGGTATTCTAGAGAGTCCAAGCTGACACAGAACACCACGGCAATCCACGGGAGATCCACGGCAGAAGTTGGGGGCTTCATGGACGTCAACAGCGCGCAGACGACGCAGATTGCAAGTTCCAAATGGGGCATCGAGTCTTCACCGCTCCTACAGCCTAAGCCGAGCCCATGTACGACTGGACGACAAACTCGAGGAGCTCCGGAAGAGATTGCGCAACAACACAAGCGCGCGGATGCAAAAAAGCGCTGCCAGAGAGTGCAGTCTGCAGCCATCCAACCGTCGTGCCCCTCGGAAGCCAAAGAAGCAACCGGGCTATGAGGCGAATCGGCTTTGCGCCTGCCCTGCAGCCACCCCCACAAACGCAGAGCGGCGTGGGTCACAGAGCTCACAGCTCAGTCCAGACACGCTTTGTGAAGTATAGCCAACACCTCGGCTCTTGCGAAGTAGCTCTAGCTTTTCCGAGGTCATCGGAGCACCACCTCCAGCCACACACTTATTCACGGCAGATCAAAAAGATTCAAAAACCAACTTGGAGTGCACGCAAGAGGGATCAGTAGAGAGTATGCTCAAGTCCCCGTCGTTCGCCAAGGAGGTTCCTGCTCCTACGGTGGGCAACCTAGTTGCCGCACTCAAACACTCGGTCGAAGCATGCATCCATATATTAACCGTAACCTGTAGCATGTGTAAGCGTGGGACACTTTCAAGCCCTGAGGTCGTCTACATCTGAGAGCATCTTTTTGTTTTCCGCCATGGGTGTCTCATTGTTTAGGCTTTGCCTTGCAAACTCGATACTCCTACATGAAAGAAAGTGTAGTCAGATGTCGACAGCAAGTGCCTGAACAAGCAAAAAATGCTCGGGTGCCTTCGAGAGGGTCGTAATCATGCCAGTTTCACACTGTCCTGACACGTTGCGAACCCTGCTGATGGTTTCCTGAGCTGACTTGCGAGGTGATGTGGTTGAGGACAGCAGCATTGAACATATGTTGTGAGACAGTGGGATCAGTGTAACAGCTTGGCCAGGATGCAGCTGCCTATCCATTGCATTCTGCAGCGTGCTTAGCATCGGCCAAGGAAGGCTACAACTTTCTGAGAGACGCACTCACTTTCCAGCAGATCTGTACTGCGCTGGCAACACTGTGGGACTTGCACGACGTCGTCCGAAGTGGCAGCACAAGGTTTGCAGGCCGTCACTCGAGACTTGCACACCCAGACAAGAGCTGCATTTGTTGGAGTGTTGAAGGTCTCAAAAGCTGCTCACAGAAGGGTTGGGTCTGAACATGTCTGAACTCTGAACCATCTACATGCAATTCCGCGCGCACTCGTTGCCGAGTTTCCCGAGAGCCGGGGCCGAAGGTGTTTTTTTGGCAACACGAGGCAAGTTCGCAACAGCCGGGTGGGAGTTCATTTCTATAAATACCGGTCACCTATCGTCCTGCGCTGCAGCAGCAAGGCACAAACAGTCGTGCTACAGCTCCAACAGCTTACAGTGGTGTTACAGTCGAAGACCCCAGAAAGTGAGCTCCTGCATACACCCTGCATGCCGAGAGCGCAGTGGACCAGGGGCCCTCCATTTCGGTGGAATCATCCGGGAAAAACTATGCGAAGATCCTACTACGAAAGTGCTTGGGCACGCTAATGCTGACACCGCGAGCGAGCGCACAGCTCAAAGGCGACGGTATTTTTGTAAGAGGAATCGAGCATAATCGAGCGACCTTTTGTCAAGGACGCTCTGCACCTGCTCATGGAGTGCGTTGAGTTTGAATCACAAGCCATGAAACCAACGCGGCTGCAAAAGCATCGTATTTAGTTGCCCGTGGCAATCAGGTTGAGGGGCAAATGCGTCTTGCTGGAGACTTGTCATTTCATTTGCGCGACTACGAGGCTGGGCCTGCCTTGGCATGTTGACATGTCACATCATGCACCGACTGGGCTGGGAAAGGATATGCTCTGCGGTTGAGTGGAGCGAGGAATGGGAACGGACAGCCTTCGCAAGACCTGTCTTTATGTCCCCAGGTGCCCAAACGGAGTGACTCGCAAAACCGATGATGCATCGACCTTTGTTGTGTGATCATGCCGCCAAGTGCATTTCTCCTCTTCCTGACAACAGCGCGCAGTGGGGGACCAAGGGATACAAAGGGATTTACTGAGATTTGTGGTTGTATTGATTGGGAACCCGCGTTGCTGCAAAGCCGAGCCCATCCACATGTACCGGTGTCGTGGATGGAGCTCGCTCTGTGGGGAAGCTGGGATTGGCAGCTAATTATACAGTCCGCCCGAACGAAAGAGCGTTTGTTTCGGAGAACACGCCGACAGACTCCCAACGTACCCAGGGGCCAACGAAGTTCAGGACCTGGGAACTGGAATGGCTTCTCGAGCAGCAGAAGGAGTCTTGCGACAGATGTGTCGTTTTTGACAGCAGGTTGCGCTCAGCTACTACAGGAATGTTCACTCCCCAGTTCATGCCAGTTCATGCATCACGCACTGCTTAGACAGAGGAAGCTGATTGCGGTGGAATTTTCAGCCCTAGCGCTGCATCCAGCCTTCTCTCTTTCCTTGGGCCACCGACGTCCAACTAAAGGTCGTGAGTGACTTCAAGCAGGCAAGTTCTCCTTGGCAGAGCTGCGATCTGCTGGTTGCAGCGATGTGGTTGGCTTGGGACTTGGGAGGATAGAAGCTGGAAACATGCTGCTGGTGCTTATGAAATGCTGGCCCCTTACTGCTAATGAGAAAACTGCTTTGCAGGGATCCTCGTTCTCAAAGGTGGGGCCTCTGTGCCTACATAACCGGCGGTGCCAGAAGCGCTTGCCACCAAGTTGCCAGTCTGTACGAAAGCTGTTGCACGACATTTGCCGGCCTGCAGGAATGGATGCGGTGCATGGAAAGCTCTTACGAGCACTACCTGCAGGCTTCCTCCAGCAGACTGGCAATGCGAGTGCTTCGACTGCACGAGATCCACAGCCCACAAGCCCTGATCGTCGAGCAAAGACTACAAAGAAGGGCGCATCCGTTGAGGCGATGCTGCATGGGCACTTGCCGTGACCCTCACTCTGTTGGTTTTGTTGGTGGTCTTTGTCTCGCTCTTTCTGAGACAGAGTGTACTTGGAACACTGTCAAACACAGTCCGCTTGTAGAAGGCCTCGAAAAGGAAACGTCAGCTTGCGAATCCGAACTGAGACGAACCATCCGCTTTGTCGATAGGAACTTTCTGTTCCAGTCGAACGAACCAGTCGTTTCATGCTTCACATGCATTCCGCATATGTGAAGCAACGGCGACCCAAGACGTGCGAAACCAAGCTCTTGCTACTTGGGGGACACAGGAACCGAGTAATCGAGGACCAGATTGGGCTCCATGAAAGTCTGCAGGAGCAAATTCTGCTCTGCTGGGACTCGAACCGTGGAAAGCAACCAGGAGTGTGGGAGAGGAACCTGGACTCTGCACAGGTGTCAATATGCTGAGGATGAGGAACCATAATTGTACAGGCACTAGACGAGAAGCAAGCAGCAAGATGGCGGCAGAAGATATCCTGGGGTGGACAACATGCTATCCTTGATCTGTCCAGTCTTTGTCCAAGCAGGTTCTGTGCAGGAAACAGACTCAAGTTTTGAAGATTTCCTTCTCGGCTTATGGTTTGTGCGTGCGTGCATATGCTGGTCTTACGCTTACGAAAAGCCAATGTTTCGATACCGGCTCAATGGTTGCTGAACGTTGCCCATGCCGGGTTCGAAGCCTGTTTGCTGCCTCAGAGAGAGGAGAGAGAGAGATTTTACGAAACATGTGTATGTATGTACACCTTTACACATGTAAGAAGTCGACACATACATGAACACGATGTGTACATGTGCGTGTTCGGGCTGTTTTGGACGCTCAATTTTGCAACGTGCCAAAAGGGGACAGGCCATGTGAGTTTCTGCTCTTTCGACACCTTAGCAAGATCCCCGAAGTACTGTATGTTCGTGTGTGCTTGCATAGAGAAACTCGCAGTTGAACGGAGTCGTTGACCCGGACCCGCGACCTTTGAAGCAGCAGCATCAGTGGCATCTGTGCGGCCTGGATGGTCCAATGTACTCATGCAGCCGAGGCTGTTGCACTGCACCAAGCCATGGTGTCTGATGTGAAGGAGGCCGCACTGCGATTGATGAAGGCGCCTTGCGATAAGCGCACGTTCAAGTGCGCACCAGTGCCCCGCCCATGTTCCCATGTCGTGTGATGTGAGGTCAACGGAGATCTTGCCGACAACAACTTGAAGAACGCTTTGATTCTAGAACAGGCTGAGACGAAGGGACGGTTCTGTTTTGCAGCTTGGGGTGTGGCCTTTGCTAGGCGGGACAGCTCTACTACGCCAGCGGATCTGCAAGGCAACTTGAGCCACACAGCAAAGCGAAGCACAATTTCCTCTGACTGCTACCTGTGACCAGATCTAGGAAGGGGGCCTTCCATCTCGTCCTCGCTGGACACACCTACAACAAGCTTGGCTTTAAAAGGCCGGCTCTGAAAAGCTGCTCAGCTGCTCTCTGCTCTGCTGGATTTCAGGCTGGCCCTTTTCAGCTATCAGGCAGTCGTGGAGCTTTACCTGGGGAAGGGCTGGTCGGGCTCCAAGTGTCTCCAGTTGAAGGCGCCTCGTGTCTCGGTGATGCCAGGTTTCACATCACCGATCATTTCCACTTCACCATGGCACGCCAAGCTTTCGGCGTGGCTGCTCAGAAACTGGGCAAGTCGGCAGTAGCGTTTCTTCAGCTTCGCTGCTAGGACTCGGCATGAAAGACGAGCGCTGGCCTTGACCGAGAGCTGTGCCTCGCGTCAGCTGACGAGCTGCAGGTCTTTGGTGCATTTTCTCAAACTGCTGAACTCTTTTGCCGATGCACAGAAGAAGGTCTGCATCCAGGTGCGGACGCTGGCCGACATGGCTTGTGAAGAACGATCGCCAGAGCACTATGGATCTTTCAGGCAGACCGGGAAAACACCTACATCAAGGCACCGAGATACGCCGCGTGTGCTACCTCACAGCTAGAGCTTGCTAGGGATGCTAGGGCCCATCGGCAGCATGCACTCGACTGATCAGGAGTTTATCTATGTGGTGAAAGACTGGGTGCAGCCAGAACCCTTCTGGGTACAAATTGAAGGCATGCCCCGCTGCATGTGAATGTAAGGCAAAGCATGGCTGAAGATACCGGCACCGTCGACTTACAGGCTTCTCCTTGTTCAGAGTCCAGCGCTATCTCGTGGCAGTCAGCATTGGGGGGTAGTATGCAGATACCTTGTCTTGATCATGAAGTACGAGTCTATCTGTCCGACGACAAGCAAAGAGAGCCTCCACTGCCTTCTGCACAGCACTCAGATCCTAGGACAGACTCGCTGTTGGAGCCGTATCGATCCCGTCGTGAGCACTGCAACTGAGGAAAGTTCAGCGGCCTCCTGGGAACATCTCGGCGAGAAGGTTCCGGAGTAATACTCGAATATCATTCATCACAACCCGATACGCATCTTGATCTTTGGGCAGGTGATTCCGAACCTTAGCCAGGAGGACGATACTGCAATGGTCACCGGTTGCTGCAAGCTTTGAGCACCACTCAACCGTCGGTGCTACTCTGTACTAGATGCATTGGCGGGGCAACTCGCGTGCGCTGGGCCCGGACAAAGAACTGCAGGGCTGCTGACCACCATGCTGAAACGTTAGCATTCAACTCAGTTGTCGTTTGTTTCGGCTTCTGGAGTTGAATCTTTGCTCTCCCCAGAGCTTTGCGTGCTTGTGCGGAGAGGGCTCCGAAAAACTGATGACTTATGACTGCCGGGGCACTGCTGGATTGTAGAGCTTCCGTTCTCGGGAGCTGCATGAAACAATCGAAATGGATAGCCATCGGGGTCTCTACTGACTCTATACATGGCAGGCATGAAATACAGCCTGAGCTCCAACAGAATCAGTTCCCCCCCAACAACTCCACTTCTCCTTCGCAAGTTCAAAACACGGTCGCTCCGCTTGCTGTCTTCTGTGTCGAAGTCACATCACGCAACAGCCTTGACGACAATGCTCCAGGACAGGCAAGAGCTTGGTTGGCGTCAGAGGCACGAATCGCAAACGACTCTGCAGTGGTCAGAGCTGCAAATCCACTGCCTGTTGAGATCTGATGTGCGGATCTTTGACACTCTGCGACGCGTCAGTGCGACGGGCGCAAAGGCATCGTGGAAAGCTGACTTGCGCTACATAGAGGCAGCGTTTGCGGTTGCGTTCATGCTTAAAGGTCTTTGTAGAGCTCGCACTGCCTCGGCCCCAGTCCGACAAGAAGCGACAGATCTTATTGAGCACGCAATCTGCAGAGGACCAACCCCATGCGGGTGAAGTGGGAGATTGTCGGCCTAACTCTTCGAGGGCGACTGCTGGACAGTTCGAAAATCATCTTGGCATTGCCTACACTCGCCTGCACAGCAGAAGCGGGTTCGGTGGCAAAGCGCGGTCAGGACAGCAACAACGAGCCTTCAGCAGATACTCAAGCCGAAGCCCCAGCCTTGTCAGTGCTTCAAACACCTGTAGCAAGCTCTACATTGACTTGCTTCTTGTACCAAGGCGGTCGAGTTCACTGCACAGGCCAGTGACGGTGGCGAAGCCCAGAGAGACTTCTTCCAGTCTTACAGGATGTCGAACTGGGGCCGCTGGAGTCCAAGCAAATTCGTCTGGCTGCACTTCCGCAACGGGAGGCGACATCCAGTTCTCGCGGCTTCGCAAACAGTGTCAGTGCATGACAGGGGCTGCTACAGATCCTGGGTATCAGATGGACTATCTTCGACTGCCACAAGGCAACCTGTCTGAGCATCCAGAGCAGAAGGATCGCTGTTGCACAGCATGAAAGAATGGCTGGTTGCTGTAGGGCCTTCATGGTGCTTCAAGCACCAAACTCCAATGCTCCATAGCATTGGCTCAGCTATCTCTTCGCTCGTCTTTTCTTTGTCCCACCCTCCCTCCCTGATTCTTGCTGCCGGATGATGGGAAAGGGTATTAGGGATACGCCTGTCCTTCTTCCAAGCTTGCGTGTCTTCGACCACCGAACCTATGTGCTCAGGACATGAGCATGTGTCCAGGCACGAAAAGACCAATGGCCTTAGGCCGATTGAGTCTACTCACCTATGTCACCGAGGACGCTCTGACGAAAAAGAACGAAAGATGTGAGCCTGCGCGCATCGGTACTTCTATGCGCCAGGTGGTTTGCGAAAGGCCTTTCCAACTGAAGGGGCGGCGGCTCAGAAACACGCCCTGCCGCCCAGTTTGATCTGGCGGTCGGACAGTTTCAAGTTGGCAAGTAATGTCGACTTCAGAGCTTTCCTGATCCCGTGAGAGCGCATCTGAGATCAGATCTATTTGCCTGTTATGCGTGAGATTCGAGCAGCTAGTTCAACCCATCGTGTCGCCGGAACTGGGGTGTCGAGTGCAAGCACTTCCGAACCATTCAAGCATGGCTAGCAGATGTATGTGCCGGGATGCCAAAGGCTTGTAAGCTTGTACCACTACCAGACGAAGCTGTTGCCAGTCAGACGGCCGCAGGGCCAGTCTGGATCCTTAGGCACTGCCTTTATGCATAAAGACCACGACTGCAGCCGGATCAGATGCTAAGCACATCTCTGTCACTGCAAGCCCACCAACTCGCATGCGTGGATGCTGCGCGGTGCATGATTGCCAGGCTGGAGCAGCGCGCATCCAAAACAGGTGTTTACAGCGGAGATCTTCGACTGGAGATAAAGGCCAGGGCACATGGAAACCGCTCACGTGAGGTTGGAAGAGGCAGGAGACGAATCTAGAATGATCCAGGTTCGATCTTGGAAGCCCCGTCTTCAAGCTCGCTTGGAGGGCAAAGCTGGCATGGCATGATCGTTCGCGCTGGTGTTTGGGTTGCTTGCTTGCCCGATTCGAACAGGTTGGCCGGTGCAGAAAGAGTGGGGTCTTCAGAAGCCCTGCGTGTCAGAGCATGTGCTGGACTTGCACAACTGTCTCAGGCAGTCCACGGAAGCAAGTGATGCGCTGTTGCAAGGCACCTGCCAGAAGTGCAGTGTCTGGATGCGCGAATATTCGCGAGTCTTTGTCTCAGAGTCGCCCACGAAGTATGAAGGCGAGCTGCGGCGCTGCAGGCACCAGTTCACAGCGCATACCCGAACGCAATCTCAACACTCTCTTGCCAGTCTCGTCATCACATCCGATGATCTCGATTGCCCTTTGACGCTTCTCCAAGTTGCGACGTTTGCGGCTCGTGTTGTTCGTTTCAAACCAATGCTCTGCCGATCTTCCCCTGTGCGGAATTCAGAGGTCGCACCCGCAGTACCTTGCATTGGAAGAGCCTGACACAAAGAGCAGCAAGGTGCACTTGGAGTCTGATCTGAAAGTAGCTAAAGTACCCACAAGTCAAGCCGGGGAATGTTAGGAGATCTCCGTGAGGCTCACTGACGAGGACTTGTTCTTGTCAGCAGCCTTGGCAGTCTGGCCCGTGGGCGAACTGCCATGCGCCTGGCAGGGCATCCGGTTGCAGGGCAAGCTGACAACGCTCTTTGATGCTGCTGCACACGAGTTGCGACTGCCAGGTGGGCTCTGTCTTGTTAACAGCGTCTGTTCATATTGACATGAGTTCAGCGAAGCCTGCGCAGTTCTGCTTCGTGTTGATACCGTCGGAGTGCACACCCTGCGCCTCCTCATCCTGGCGGAGGCAATGAGTCCTTGAAGAGCGGAAGAGAGTTGTAGAATGTGTGCCTATGTGTGCCTCGTGGGATGGCTGGTACTCGTAGGGACGCCGCAGGCAGAGGGCCCTGGTGGGCCTAAATGTGACCAGAGACAGTGGATCACCCTGGAGGACGACTTAATGTGGTTAGCGCTGTATCTTTGCTGAAAGATGTCGCGGCATCATTGGATTATGTCTTCAATTGGTACCTTTAAGCCTAAGCACGAAGATGCTTCCATAGCCTGCCGCATGTGCCTGGCTTGCACGGAGGAGCAGGTTGGGATTGAACCGGCTGTGTCCGTGACGGCGAGGCAGACAACAGGAGCTCCAATCGAAATCTTTCCACATCTCCAAGCACCGAGGCCGAGCCCGTCCTTCACCTCGGACGGTTTGGATCACAGTCTTTGCCGAAGCTCAACCCTTCCATGGCAGTCCGATCCGTTTTTAGGTCGTTTCATCTTCACGTGCCTCGTGGAGAACCGTGCGGCAGCACCTGTACACGTGCGATGCAAAGGGGGTGACATGAGATTGAAATTCTTTGCTTCGGTTTCATGCAATCGTCGAGTCCTGTGGAGTCGGGTCTATATGCTTTACAGATGCGCTGAGGTCACCGGCATGAGCGGCTTCTGTGATACTGGACTGGTGCCATTGGACCTACAAGCATTCACCACAGGTGCAAATGTGGCTACGGCAGAAGCAACTGGGGTGCTACGTGTCTTGTCCAGGCGAGCCACTGATTGAACCAGGCGACTCCGTGGCTTGGACAGCAGCGAAGAAGTGCAGCAGAGATGCCTCATTGTCGGCTCTGCCCGTGGCCCACGCAGTGGGTATAAAGGGTATTGTATCAGAGCGGATAGCCGATGAGAAAGAATGTGGGACCGCGGGTTGGGACTTCCGCTGTAGTAAAGGAGACTAAATGCAGGTGCACTCCTGCACTTTTGAGCTCCAGATTGTTGATTCCGGGGTTCGCCCTTGTTGCTGGCTCGAGGAAGGTGCAATGTGTCGTGGTGCTGGTGCCGGTGGCAGTAGGAGGAGCAGTTAGTAGCAGTAGTGGTCGTCGTCGTGCACTGCTCTCGTCTCACCGATCTTCCGATGACGAAGCACACCGCCGGTTTTTGCGTGGCGACTCCTTTGGCAGCATCCTTGCAATCGATTTAACTGTCTAGCCACAGACCTGTCTTGAGATCCAGGTGCGGGGACAGATGCACAAAGGATGCAGTAGAATGGCAGGTCGTCGGCAAACTCAATCAATCAACTGCCATTCACCTAGAGGTGTGTCAGTCCGTGGGCAGGACTACTGTTTTTTTCTACTACTTCTGCTTCTCCTCCTCCTCCTCCTACTACTACTACTACTACCACTACTACTACTACTACTACTACTGCTACTGCTACTGCTACTGCTACTGCTACTACTACTACTTCTACTTCTACTTCTACTTCTTCTACTACTACGACTACTACTACTACCACCACCACGACTACTACTGCTGCTACTACTACTACTACTACGACTACTACTACTGCTACTGCTACTTACCAAGCGACCACCACAGCCATGCAGCATCACCATGTTCGTCGAAGACATCATTGTTTATG
>CAJNJA010007213.1:3946-16310 GCA_905231915.1 Symbiodinium necroappetens
AATATTAAAACCAAACCGCCGAAATCCAGTTTTGATACTAGGGAGAGGGGGGGCCCTTTAATAGTAGGGGGAAGGGATTAAGAAACCTTGGGTCTTTGTTCGGGTTCCTAATGACGTGAATCCCAGTATTTGGGGGTTATAGGGGCCAGAGTTTCTCAATCATGTTCCTACATTAGCCAAAAAAAGCCTCACCCAGCCCGCACTGAAGCGAACGCACGGTGTTGGGGTTTAAGCTGCAGAGAAGCCACCAAGCAACTTATTCACTTGCGACATGGCTAAGATCAGCGCCGTGGTCATTTCCAGGCCGCTGCCCAAGGTGACTCCCTAAGTTTACGGCTTAGGACTTACAGGGGTGTCCGAGATTGTACGAGGGGGTCTGCATGAGTTTTGTAGCTTCGGGTCAAGCGATAGGCCTTAGGCAGACGTTGAACGTTGGACCCCCGGGGTAGTAGACCGCATCTGGGGACTTTATACACTTTCCTTTCTCGCTTTCGATGCGAGTTTTTCCGAGGTGAGGGTTCCTCAAGGCAGGGTTTAGGGTTTAGGGTTTAGGGTTTAGGGCGGGCTCATGGTGGGACGAGAGCTTATAGGGCTGAAGGGGATTGGGCTTGGGCTCGGGTGGTGGGGTTTCGTGCTTTGTGTTTTCGGCTTTGGGTCGAATTTTCACAGGAGTGTGTTGTCATAGGGTTTATAGGGCTTAGGGGTTTAAGGCTTCGGGTTTAGGGGTCAATGTCGGTACTTCGGGCAGTTGAGTCTTTATGTCGAGCGCTTGCGCTTGTATGCTTGTTTTCTGCCGGGTTTGTACGAGTTTAGGCCTTACCGGGTCTACAAGAAACCCGAAAGCTCGCCACACGGCATCACCGAACCCCGAACTTGAGACCGTGCCAACCTTGTTAAACAACTGGGACCGCCCAACTTCCTTTCGTCATTGGATACTGAACTCACACCACCTCACACTCTACGCAGCTGGCCGCCTAAGGCACGCCCGCACCCTCTGAAAGAGCATGTGTTTCGCTTTCGTTCAGTCATGGGCGGTTCAGCCACTAGGCGAAGGCTTTCTTCCTCGGGCGCTGGCGTGCCAAACACCCCGAAACACCCCCCCCCCCCACCAAGCTGCTGGTTTCAGGGACAACCGGGCTGAGGGTGAGGAGCCTAGTTAAATCACCAGCATGTGGAAAGCATATATGGATACATCTCTACTATGTACCCCAAAACTAGGCAGTTATCAAGAGCCTGCGAATCAGGTATGGGACTGTGGGACTCCGACCTACTGTAGCGGCGGTGGCTTCAGCTTAGGGTACCCAGAATTCGAGCTTTCGGGAACACGGGTCATCTGAGCAAGTGGACCACAGCGACACAACAAGCTAGTCAAGCACGGAATTCTGATTCAACCGAAGTCGGGAATGAAAGAATTCTACGGGAGCTCGGGAAGGGAGGGGAGACGGATGGAGCACGCCACGCCACGATACCTCCCCAAGCAAGTCAATACTCGACCCAGGCAGGCGCCATGCGGTTCAACAACCAAGCGAGCCATGCAGTCCAAGCGGGGTCCCAAGTCCTAAAAAATCCCGATTCCCATAGACCCATAGGCCCTAAGTAGCTCCTTTTTGGGATTACCTTATAGGATTCTACATATATAAGCCATAAAAAGGAACTTCTTATGGGCCTATGGGGACAAAGGATTTTGCACAACACGAAGCCAGGACTGGTCAAATGTATTCAAGCGACAAGTATAGGGCTCTCTGCAGTCAGCTTCAGCAGCAAGCACAAGGGGGTTTCCGAAAATAGGGGACCCTAATATAGTACCCAAAATAGTAGGATCCTTGTTACAAGGACCCCAAAATAAGGACCCCTAATTTTCGGAAAGTCCCACAAAGATCAACAAGGCTCATCCGCAGGGAGAGCGTCCTCAGTGAAAGCAGAGAACCGTGGCATCACACGGGTGTCAGCAATTGGACATGGTCTACATCTTCCTCGGACGCTTTTGCCCACAAGCTCAGGTACAAGGTCCACATAAAGGAGCGTCGCACACCAGATGGAGCTCTGTACAAGGGCACGCCATGCAAACCCAGAGGTGCGTGTCAAGCGTTGTTGGTCACATGCGAAGCCTTTGAGTAACTGGATGACTGCCCCTGCCCTCAGATTACTTTTTCAACTGCTAACATCAGCAATTCGTCAGCAATTGGACATGGTATCAATCCTCCTTGGGCGGCAACTTCAGACAGCAGCTGCGCATCAAGGGATGCATTCCCGACATCAAACTTGAAACCTAAACCCGACTTAGAAAAAAACTGCAAGCTGTCTCAGTTGCAAAGCGTTCAAAAAAGCACCGGACCTATACCGGACCGTTGTGTTTGTTTGCGGGACGTTCCATTCGGCTTTTCGCTCGTTCAGGACGCGAAACTCCAAATGCTGAAGCCCCTTAACTCCTAAACCTAAAACCCTAAACCCTAGTTATTATGAAAGTGCGAGGATGATTGCTGCAGAACTTCCTTCTCGAACATGCCTTGTGGCTTGGCTCGGCCTAGGGCGCGACTCCCGAAGCCAAGATGAGTCCCCTTAATTAAGGAGTATACCTTAAATCATAATAGTAAGCCCCCTATAATTTAAGGTATATTCCTTAATTAGGGGGTGTTGGGCTCCCGGGGTTGGAGGAATCCGGCAGAAAACACGAGGCCGAAGCCATAAACTTTCATAAACCATAGGCTCTACCTGGCCACCCGAATGTATGTGGAACAAAGGCCTTGTGGTACGGGTCTGGGACATCATTTTGCCCACTTCTTGCCTTTTTGGGTACTCCGGAAACCCCAACTACAACCGAATCCTAAGCCCCTAAACCCTAAATCCTAAGCCCCCAAACCCCAAATCCTAAGCCCCTAAGCCCGAAATCCTAAGCCCCCAAACCCTAAATCCTAAGCCCCCAAGCCCTAAACCCTAAGCCCCCCTAAATCCTAAGCCCCTAAACCCTAAACCCACAGCCCCTATAACTAGAATCATTCGCAGAGCCCTACTCCTCGAAGAGCTCGGGCTCGTGCAATCTTGAACTCCACCTTGACGATCACCGCCAAGTTCTCATCGTCCCTCCAACTTGAACACGGCTTCGGGTTTAGGGCTTAGGATGTAGGGCAAAAATGGCCCCCAAGACCCTATTTCGGGGTTTAGGGTCTGGTGATCTTCATTGAGTCTGCACATCGAACGGTCGTGACAACCAATCAGACCGAGAACTCCTCACCATCGAACCATGCCCGCTTTTTCGGTTTAGGGTTTAGGGTTTAGGACATCCCGAAACCGCAAACCTGAACCCAGAAACCCGATCCCCGCCTTCAAAGTCTCAAGCACAAAGACCACAAACCCCAAATCGATGCCTTCTCACCAGCCGAAAACCCAAATCCTGAAGCCTAAATCCTTCACCCTGTTGGCCCCGTATCCTTCACAGTCTGCCTCAGCACTTGATTGGCGTAGGCCCGGCCCTCATTGTTCAAGAACCTATGATCAGAGAGGCAAAGGAGCAAAGGCAGAATGGCCTTCGGTTTGGGGTTTAGTGCTAGCTTCTTATCATGTTCCTGGAAGCGTCTGGTTCCTGGAGGATTGACAGTTCCACTTCCCGGAATTCAACTCAGGCTTCTTCCGGCCCACTTTAGTAGTGCCTCCGTCTGCGCGCACATGTGTGTTCGCGCAAATCTGTCTCTCTGCCTGCCTGCTTGTCCGGCCTGGCTGTCTGTATGTAACTTACGTTAAGGCCTCGTACACGTGTACCGACTAACCTTTCAGGGTCCAGATAAAGATAGACACAATGACACTATCTGGGTAGTTCTCTAAATTAGGGTCCCTTTTGGGTCCCTTTTCTAAGGGTGCCGTACTTACTACATTGGGGACCCAAACAGGGGACCCGAATTTTACAAAACTACCCGAACCAGCCTTGGTGCTTAAGCCCAAAAGCCGTTACATGTGGGAGCCTCAGGTCCTCAACCCTAAACCCCTAAACCCCTAAACCCCTAAACCCCTAAACCCTAAACCCCTAAACCCCTAAAACCCTAAACCCTAAAGCCCTAAACCCTAAAACCGTAGAGCCCTAAAACCCTAAAACCCTAAACCCTAAGCCCTAAAACTCTAAACCCTAAACCCCTAAAAACCTAAACCCTAAAGCCCTGAAGCCCTAAAACTCTAAAACCCTAAACCCCTAAAACCCCGAAACCCCAAAACCCCTAAACCCCAAAACCCCTAAAACCCTAAACCCTAAACCCCTATACAACCCCAAAACCCAATAAACCCGAAACCCTTTTAAGATCAAGCAGGCAAGGATGGGTAGTTCTCTAAATTCAGGTCCCTTTTTAGGTCCCCAGCATAGTACGGCACCCTTATCAAAAGGAGCCCCAAAAAGGACCCTGATTTAGAGAACTACCCATATAGAACCCTTATAGTACCCTTGTAGAAACCCTTATAGATAGATCCCTTTAAGGAACCCTAAAAGGGATCCTAACTTAAAGAACTTGGCTTCATCGAGGATTCGGGCTAAGTGCTTTGAAGGTCTCGGGTTAGGCGTTGAGGGACGCCTCCCAGGGACCCCGAAAAGACTCCTCATTTTGAGGGCTTTTTTAGGGTGTTAGGGGGTTCGGGGTTAACCCTAAACCCTAAACCCCTAAACCCTAAACCCTAAACTTGGGGGTTTAAGGGTGTTAGGGTGTTGGGTAGCCTGAGTTCGGGGTCGGAATTTAGGGCCGACGGGTCCCATCATGAAGGGTCGCTTCATCAAGGAAAGGAAACCCTTTAGAAGCCTGCGAGACTGTACGGAATGCTCGCCTTCCTTTAGGGTTCAGGGTTTAGGGTCTTAGGGTTTAGGGTTTTAGGGTTTGAGGGTTTAGGAGGTTCAGGGTTTGGGGTATAGGGTGTAGGGTTTGGGGATGACAGTCGGGTGTAGCAAACACGACAGCCCTGAGCCCCGAAGTCCAATAAACTCCTCTCAACTCCAAACCCTGATTCGTTTTCAGCCACCCCCCCCCTTCCTCCCCCCCCCAAGATAACCCTAAACCCTAAACCCTGAACCCCAAACCCTAAACCCTAAACCCCTAAATCCCTAAACCCTAAAAGATGCAAAAACAAAAAACACAATCCATGGCACCTCGAACGGGGGGGGGGGGGGGTGGATTGCAAAGGAAGGGGCCTTGATCCCGAGCATCGGGTCTTCGGGAGGATCTTATTTGATACTCCCGCAGGGTTTAGGGTTTAGGGTTTAGGGATCATACTACTACTTTTAGGGTCTAGGGTTTAGGGTTATAGGGTGTCGCTTGTGGCCAGCACTGTTTCGGTTCGGAACATCTGTCGCAGTATCCGAGGCGGCCTGAAGTTTAGGATTTTCGGGTTTAGGAACACAAAACCCTAAACCCTAAACCCTCCGGCCCTAATCAGGGCCCGTAAAGCAACAAAGAGAGCAGTTCAGAACCTCAATTCCGTCATAGAAACCCTTAGAGATCCCTTTAAGGAACCCTTATAGATCCCTTTAAGGGGGCCCTTGGGCTCTCTGGGGAGAACAGTTCAGAACGGTATTGATTGGCCTGGGAGAAGTCCATCCGCTGGGAGATTCCCTCCTGGGGAACAGGTTATGGTTTAGGGTTTAGGGTTTAGGGTTTAGGGTTTAGGGTTTAGGGTTTAGGGGTCTCAGTTTTTGGGGCGGCACAGGCGCACCCAAGAAAAGCTGGGCGTAGGAGGTAGGGTTTAGGGTTCGGGATAAACCCTAAACCCCTAAACCCCTAAACCCTACAGCCTAAACGCAAATTTGAGGTGTTTCGGGTCTTTTGGACTTCAGCATTCTGGCTCCAACGCTTTCTTCGGCTCTGACGTGGGATGTCACTTTATGAAATGTTGCAACGATTTTTTTTACAAACAGCTTTTTGGGGGTTTATTCAGCTACTAAGCAGACGTAGTAGACCTTATGAGGTTGGCTCGGGCTTTAGGAGGCAAGCCGACCCCCAAAGCCAAGAAAGACCACCCCGAGGCGTGTCCAGAGGAAGGGCTACCCGAAAAAGGGGGCTTTTGACAAGGGTGCTTTCTCTAGACCCAAGAGAAACCTAGGAATAAAAAGGGTGCCCTTGCTGGTTTAAAGGACTTTATAAGGGAACCTGAACCCTAAAAAAGGGAATAAGGGCCTACTCTGGGTCCTAGTTCTTTAGGGTTTAAGGGTTAAGGGTTAAGGGTTTAGGGTTAAGGGCTTCATGGGACTTCTGCCGGTAATTCGATAGAGGCTTTGAAAAGCCTTGCAGGGCTTTCATACAGGGCTCATCGGCTAATTCAAGCGGCCATTTTAACCCGGGGCCATTAACAGTATGAATTTTCAGATAACGCAAGCCCCAACCTGGGGCAGGTGTTTTGAACAACCATTAAACAGCCCTCCCTAAACCCTAAACAGCCTAGAACTCGTGTAGAACTTGGGGCGGAAAGCGTGGGGTCTCCAGGCTTAGGAGGCGTTCCGACTTGTAGGTTTGGGGTGGGCTGGTTTAGGGCCGAGGGCTTAGGGCTTCAAATTATGAAGAAAGGCTTAGGGCTTGGGGTGCAGAAGGGATTCAGTTGAGTAAGTGTTGCTAGTCTAAAGCCTAAACCCTAAACCCTAAACCCTAAACCCCTAAACCCCTAAACCCCTAAACCCCTAAACCCTAAACCCCTAAACCCCTAAACCCTAAACCCCTAAACCCGAAGGTTTGGGGCCCTTTTCTCCGTGCTCTATAGGGGCCTCGATGACTGCGACGCAGCGACTTCTGGAGACCGGAATCACCCAAACTCCAGATCCCTTTTCTGGGTTCTTGTTAAGGGATTTCGGGTTTAGAGTTTAGGGATTTAGGCTTTAGGGTGTTTTAGGGTTTTAGCATTTAGGGTTTTTTAGGGTTTAGGGCTTTAGGATTTAGGGTTTAGGGGTGTTAGCTTAAGTTACCATAATAAAGAAACCCTATTATGTACTATAGATCCCTATTATGGTATCTTAGACTAAATCCCTTAACAAGAACCCAGACCGCAGGGCCTCAGTGTATCGGAGAGACAGGGTGAACTTAACCCCCCCCAAAGCTCAATTCCTCAATAAAGCGGGCGTGCCTGCATTGCTTCCAATTGCCGCTGCATGGTCTCCTCCATCATGTGCATCTTCGTCATAATGGAGTCCTGCAGCTCTAGCTACTACTAGTACTAGTACGGTTTAGGGTTTAGGGCTTAGGGTCATAATGGAGTCCTGCAGCTCTGGCTATTAGGGGCTCAGCGTTGAGGATCCAGCATTTAGGGGTTTCTCGGGTGGCCCTACAGCAATTGAAGGGTTTAGGGTTTAGGGTTTCGGGTTTAGGGTTTAGGTGTCGCGAGAAGGTTGCGGGGCTGGGCTCCGAGGCAAGATGTAGAGGGTTCTTCCCTCAGGGGTTTGGTTGTGTCAGCCCTTCTGCCACTTCGTCAAGCTTGTTTCATGCTTAAGTTGCAAAGTTAAACCCTAAACCCCTAAACCCATAAACCCATAACCCTAAAACCGTGGCTCTGAGCTACTAAAGAAACCCATTCCAGTAGCGCCACTGAAGCTCCCAAGACCACCCCAAACTGTGCTCCCGAATGCGGCTCAGAACGCACCCTAAACCCTAAACCCCCAAACACTAAACCCCAAACCCCAAACCCTAAACCCTAAAACCTAAACCCCCAAATACTAAACCCCAAACCCCAAACCCTAAACCTAAAACCTAAAACCTAAAACCTAAACCCCCAAACACTAAACCCCAAACCCCAAACCCCAAACCCTAAAACCTAAACGCCCCCAGGGCTACAGGTTTCCTAGGGCGGAAGGGTTTCGAGTTCAGGGGTTTCTGGGGTCCTTCCAGGCTGGGAGTTCATGCCGGATTTAGGGGCTCTTCTTGTACTGGGGTTTATAGGATTTAGGGTTTCGCAAAGAGTTTAGGAGCCTTTTAAGGGCTCTTTTCTATAAGCTTCAAGGTACAAGGCTTGGTCTTTGGAAGACGTTGCAGATCTTAGGGAACCCACCCCCCAGAAAAAAAAAAACTGATGAATCTTAATTCAGCCTTAGAATAGGGGTTTTGGGCTCCCCTGAATAGTATATTCATTACTTACAAGGAACCTCCAGGACGGCGATTGATAATGGTTGAAGCTTCCCCTAGGCCCTAAAGCCTACCTGGACCCTAAAGCACCTACCACTTTAGGGCTCCTTAGTATGATTTCTTGAAATAAGTCCTTCAAGGGGTAAGTTTTTTGGGGGGTTAAGGTACACCCTAAACCCTAAATACCCTATCTGCATTACGGCATATCCAGGCTTCTACGTTAATTACCTCTATTACGAGGCTGCGGGAACCCGACCCCAACCCCGAGCCCGAATCCAGTTTAGGGTTTCGGGGTTTGGGGCTTAGGGCTTAGGGTTTTGGGTTTGGGTGTGAGGGTTTAGGGCTTAGGGGCTTGGGTTTGGGGCTTTGGGTTTCGGCTTTTGGGGCAACCTAAAACCCTAAAACCTAAACCCTAAAACCCTAAAACCCTAAAACCCTAGAACCCTAAAACCCTAAAACCCTAAACCCCAAACCCTAAACCCGGGAAGGAACCTGGAAAGGCATCATCGCTCGGCTGACGGCCGCCTGGGCGATGGGGATGTGAAAGCTTCCCAGAGAGCCCAAGGGGCCCCTGAATTAAGGAATATACACCTTCGAAGGGTTCCTTAAAAAGGCTCTATAAGGGTTTCTATAAGGGAATTAAGGAATATATTCCTTAAATCATAATATTAAGGCCCCTATAATTTAAGGTATCTTCCTTATTTAGGGGGTATTGGGCTCTGTGGCTTTGCAAGCTTCTCCGCTAGACTCGAGGACCCTACATCCCAAACCATGAACACCGTGCTTTTTTGGCTGCTGTTTATGAGGGCTCAGGGTTTAGGGCTTTAGGGCTTTCAAGGCTTTAGGGCTTTGAGGGTTTTAGGGCTTTTAGGGTTTTAGGGCTTGTAGGGCGTTTGGGGCTGTTATAGGGTTTTTATTAGGGTTTTAGGGCTTAGGGTTGAGGCAAGCCTGGATCTTGCCGGGGGCGTTCAGGTTACATGCAGGTCGGAAGAGTTGGCAACAGCATCCCCCTTCGGCCCGACCTTAAGGGGGGCTTAAGGGGGGGCTTTAAGGGGGCTCAAAGGGAGGCGAAAAGGGCTATGTCGCCGCCCCCCCAATGGAAATTAAGCCCTTGATCCAATCCGGTAAACATCCCATCAAACCTAAACCCCAAACTCTAAACTCTAATTAAACCCTAAACCCAAGGCCTGTAGAAGCAGTGCAGGAACTCTCCCCCTTGGAAGTCCGGTTTTGAAATCATTGTTCATATCAAACTCTACAACTCCATGCAATCATCAAAGCGTCCATCTTCAAAGTCCATCAATCCCGAATGCCTAGGTCACCACATCCAAGCCACAGGAACCCCGTAAAAGCACCATAAAACCCGAAAGATCTTTCCACAACCGTCTAACGGCCCTGGACAACAACGCAAACCCAAATGAGAACAAAAGCCATCAACTCGGAACCCTAAACCCGAAACCTTGAACCTAAACCCTAAACCCTACTTACTTAAGTTAGGCCCTCAGCCCTATCGGCTTTAGTGTTGGTTCCAGAACGGGCGTATGCATTGATCTGCACAAGAATGGGCACCTTTTCCCGTAGGTTTAGGGTTTAGGGTTTAGAGTAATGATCATAGTAAAACATCAACCAGAAGCGTGCTCAGATTCATAATAAAGACTAAGAAAATTCATAGCGAAATTGCATTTTACAAAGCCTCATATGCTATGCATAAGGGCTTTAAACGATATGACATGGGGGGGCTTGTACTGTGTAGCATATATATATATATGCACATAGGTATATGAACTGTTGCAATATATACTGTCAACTATAACATGTGTCATCTTATATGTGTATATACTATATACATATATATATATACACATACATACATGTATAACAGCTGTTAGTATCGTGTTTGAATATTGGTACAAACATATATATGTATATATATATATCTGTAATATGTCCACACATACTAGGTTACCATGTTATATAAAAACAAAACAAAAATATAATGTAAAGCATATTTACATAACTGATTATTAGTAGTATTGCTACTACTTGTATCATGATTATGGATGTTACTATTACACATGCTTCACATGTTACAATTATTATGTATATATGTCTATTGCAAACACTTTGTGAATATATATGTATATATATGTATATATGCACATTCTTTCGATATTGCCATATAAGCATGTCTTATATGTTTTGTACTGCATGTTATAGATTGCACATTACAGAGTATGTATATGCATGTATGTAGATTTATATCACATTGTATGTTACAATACTGTATACCATGCTATATGTAGTATTTTAGTCTGTAACATATTATGTTATATTAGATTAGATTAGATCAGATCAGGCTAGGTTACACTGATTTTTCATTGTGTTGATACTATATTGTAAGATAGTTTGTTACATATCAAATGTTATATATTATGTACTATATGCTATACGTCATACGCTACATACTGTTGGGTATATTGTATGTTATACATTATAGATCATACCTCATCTGACATCTGTGGTATATTACACAATATAAGCTATGTGTTGTACACTTTACATTACATCTTATACATTGTATATATATATATACACATACACATACATATGTGTGTTATATCACAATGTCTACATATAATATGTTATTATCTACATATATATATACACACATACATACACATAGTATTTTAGCTTAGCAGATTATGTTAGATTATCAAATATACGATATTGAATAGACCCCCATAGTACTACTGCACTGTTTGGCGAATTATGCATTACATGAATCCCTGACCCTTCAGCCGAGCCCTGATTTCCCCAAGTCTAAACCCATGGCAACATAGCTAACACCGCAGGCAAGTGGCCGCCAGTTGCTCTTCGTCTTGAGCCCCCATCAGGCCGCTCATCCTCATGTCAGAAGGGTTTACGGTTGACGTCGGAGGCTAGGTTCCCCAGTAGCCCCTTAATAATAAGGGTACCCTTTTTCCTGCTGTTTGGTTTTAATAAGGGAACCCAGAAGAAAAAGGGCAAAAGGGTACTACTGGGGAACCTAGTCAGGTTAGAGTTTAGGTTATAGGTTTTTAGGGCTCAGGTTTAAGGTTTCGGGAGCTCGGGGCGGGCTTTCCGCTGAACCCGCTCTTTGGCCTAGTATCATTCAAAAATCAGGCTTCTGTATACTCGGACACCTACCGGTCGTTCAGGCATCTTGCAATCATTGTTGCCTTCGGGTGCAGCTAGGACACCAGTACTTGTGTGCAGTGCCTGACTGATCTTGGCAAGATCAGCGAGGCAACCCGTGACAAGTTCAGCTGCAGGCAGTTTCGGAGATTGCATCGCCGCAACATTTTTTGAGGTGCATGCGTAAAGTTCAGCGAAGCCTAGCAAGTGCAGCAATGCGGAGGAAAATCATTCCGGATCGAATCTGCAACAGCTTAATAAACTGTGGTGGTATACCTATATGATATACTAGTTTAATATTACATTATGATACCGTAGTAACATAGTAGTACTGAAGATACTAATATACTACCATAGTAACATGAAAAAAGATGTGAAAACATGACAACCCGAAGCACCCCCACTCCGAGACGGGGCAAGATCCCTTCGGCGAAGATCCCCGATTGCGTCATGGGATCCTGAACAAGGTACTGGATCCAGGGTACTGGGTTTGAGGTTGTGGGTTTAGGGTTTTTTCAGGGATTCAGGATACTGGGTTTGAGGTTTTGGGGTTTAGGGGTTTTGCGGTTTCTATAATGAGGATTCAGGTGCTGGGTTTGAGGTTGTAGGGTTTAGGGCTTTTTTCGGGATTGAGGGTACTGAGTTTGAGGTTGTAGGGTTCAGGGGTGTATCGGTTAATGTAGCAAGCATTCAGGGTACTGGGTTTGAGCTTTTAGGGTTTAGGGGTTTAGGGATTTAGGGTGCTGGATGAAAGGTTTTTGGTATTGCGGTCTCCTGGTACCCTCCACCTTCTTACCCTAAACGACCATGAGACCGTTGACTAAAATTCTTTGCAACATTGTAGACCATACAATACTAAACCCTAAACCCGACTGGGAGACACTCACACACACACACACAAGCACTGCGGCTGCGCGACCCGTTCGACAAAGGAGGGGTGTTGACTCCTCCCAGCCTGGGCTTGGTAAGATTGGGCTAATGTAGAGTTCTTTAGGGTTTAGGGTTTTTGGGGGTTTAGGGATTAGGGTTTAGGGTTTAGGGGTTAGGGTTTACGGTATATATGCGGCCCTAATACTTAGAATAGGCTTTTTTTGGCATAAGTCTACGATACTCATCAC
>CAJNJA010007214.1:0-16084 GCA_905231915.1 Symbiodinium necroappetens
TACAGGTTGGGTGGGGCCAGCAAGCACACCTCAAAGAGCCTGCGCACCGGACTCAGAGGGGCGACGCCGTGTGGCGTGCCATGATTGCCGCGGTCCGGGATGACTATGTCTTCCAGGGCGCCCCCGACGGGCTGATGCCCGACCAAACACTGCCACGCTGAGAGAGGTTTATCGAGTGTAACTAACTGTGCACTGGGTACCGAAGGTGGGTTCCAAGAGTGAAAAACCGAATTGCAAACTGCCCAATTCACGTAGATCCGGATCCTAGGCTACTGTGCGCGGCCTTTCCACTCGTTTGCCAGTCGTCCCTTCCGGGCTTGCGTCCCAGCAAAGGCTTCACACAAGGTAACAGGCCGTTTGCCTGCTACGGAAGAGGTCCATTGAATCTCGGCCACGCAGAATTGTAGGTGGTCGTAGGGGTGGCCTTGAGTGAGTCGGAATGACGTGAGGCAAGGCGCCCCATACATGCAAGTGTCCATACACAAAAACACAACCGAAAAGCAAAAAAGCACAACGGTAACCAGGAAAAGCACAACTGAAACCATGAAAAAGCATAACTGAAACCAGGAAAAACCGCAACTGAAACCGGGTTCCTATTGGGTCTCTGATTAGGTCCTCCCCTGGATCCGGAGCCCCGAGCCTGGCCAGCCACCCGCCCTGCCCTCCAGTCCTCCAGCTCCCAGCTTCTGCGCGGCCCCGCCGCCCCGCCCCACTTTCGCGCGGCCCAGCCCCCCCCGCTTCGCCGAGCGAGTATAGGCAGCCGAGGCTCCAAATTAAGGTCTACGTCTCCTGCAACAATAACAAACACTCCTCGTGCCCATATGATATTGAATTCTAGTCTGGTCTATTCCATTAAATTACCCAGTAAAAGACCTTAAGAGGGGGATGCTCAGGCAGGTTTGTATTGCTTTTCACCGCTTGTTTCTGTATGGAGTGGCAGTGTGAACATTTAGTCGGTTTAGTTTCGATTTCGAGGTTTCGGGTGTAGGAATCGGAAGGCATTCTTAGGGGATAAGGCTACGGGCTAAGGGGGCACATAAATTTGGAAATTGAGACAGTAGATACAAGCAGCCCCGGGGTAACAGTTTTTGGTCGGATTTTGTGATTCATGGTCTGGGGCCCAAGGCCGCGCATGATTCTTGTTTTTGGGTGATTCACCCCGACAGCAGTTGGGCCTTTCCTGTGGTGGGCGTTGTGGTCACTGTTACAGCGGGCCGGAAGGGCCCAAGGTTTAGAGTTTAGAGTTTACGAAACAGTTTAGGGTTAAGGGGTTTTGGGTTTTAGTTTAGGGTTCCCCTGCTTGAACAAGGAATTTAGTGCGTGTGTTGATCTTTTGACCACCCCTGAAACAGGGAGGGGGGTTTTCAGTGCGGTTTATATACACCTCTAAACCCTAAACGTGCGACCCTCAAACAGAGATTCCGTAAGGGTCCAAACGTTCGAAAAGCTACTGCCTCAGCCTTGTAGAAATTCTAGAAACCCGACCCCGAACAAAACCCGGGCAGAAACCTTATGCAGAAACTTAAGAAGCCTTCCCTAAACCCTAAACCCACGACCCTCAGCCCTAGACCGCCCAAGCGACCCTCCAAGTCCCACCACCCTCGGCTCTACGATCCTACTGGGCTCTTGGACTCTGGGGGCTTGCGGGTTTGCGTTCAGAATTGAGTTATGGGGTTTGGGGCCTCCCTGAGCCCTAAGCCCCAAACTCTAAGAAACCCTAAGCCGTGGTTCAGGCCTTTCCCTAAACCCTAAACCCTAAACCCTAAACCCTAAACCCTAAACCCTAAACCCCAAGGGTCTCCCTAATCCAAGCTGAGGCTTCGGGGCACTTAAGGTTTGTGAGTTAGGGCGAGGCTTGAGGTCCCGGAAACCCGAAACACCCGTTTAGGGCTTTAGGGCTCGGGGTTTAGGGTTTGGGGTTTAGGGTTTAGGGTTTGAGGTTTAGGGTTTGGAGGTTTGGGGCT
Organism: Symbiodinium necroappetens; assembly: GCA_905231915.1. Taxonomy (NCBI): domain Eukaryota; class Dinophyceae; order Suessiales; family Symbiodiniaceae; genus Symbiodinium; species Symbiodinium necroappetens. The sequence continues at coordinate 1,965 of CAJNJA010007214.1, forward strand.
TGGAGTTGTAGGGTTTGGGGTTTAGGAAAGCCCGAAAGCCCTGTGAAGGGTGTCGCAGAGCCCTTCGTCATTCAAACCTTGGCCAGGCCCTAAGATTCGCTTTCCAGGATTTAGGGTCTCAACCCTTAAGCCCGTAAGCTTTTAAACCCCAAACCCACAAATCCTGAGCCTTCAACCCTAAGCATATACCTAAGCCCTGATGGCCCAAGCCTATTTTTTTTTAAAACCATGAACGCAGACAGCCTGAGGGTTCAGAACTTGTTGTTTTGAGGGATCTTCGCTATGAAAAAATTCTAGAGCTTCGGGTTTCGGGGCTTTGGGGGTTTGGGGGTTTAGGGGTTTAGGGTTGTATTGAAGCATCAAACACCCTGTAGGATTCGTAGCATGATTCAGTTTTTTGCCTCAGGCAGGGCTCCCACCACTAATAGCGACCACAAGGGTGATTATATTCAGGCGCCCGCATAGCCCCAGTATGCCACAATTATAGTGTCCGGAGGGCTGACCCAAAACATGCCTGTTTCAGATTTTTTTCGGAAATCTTGCCCAACCACAACCAACAACCGCAGTGTCCGCCACTGAACCGGAAAAACACCACAATCCTCAAACCCCGGGGGGCGTTCAGGGATTGGGGGTTTAGGATTTAGGCTTTCCTACCTTTGGTTAGTAGGGAATGGAGGAATGGTAGTAATGGTACTTATAATAGTTCCCCTTCCTCCATTCCCTACTAACCAAAGGTAAGCTTTGGGGTTTAGGGTTTCTAGTTCCGTTCGGGTTTGGCTTTCAGCGCTTTGAGCCCACGGGCCACAAGACATTTTGTCGATGCAACCTTCGTACTCTAAACCCAGCCAGCGCCCTACACCGTAAACTTAGAGCAACAGGTTCTAGTTTTAGGCTTGAGATGACTCAACCTTGTGTGTTTAACATAAGGATATGGGTAGTTCTCTAAATTAGTGCCGCTTTGTAGGCCCCCAAAATAGCACGGCACCCTAATAAAAAGGACCCCCAAAGCAACCCTAATTTGCCCCCCCCCTTGGCTCCCTTGATGTACGATCAACAAGCCTGATGGACCCCTAATTACTAAACCGTTGGAGTATTTTGAGAGACCGACCCCTCTCAAGCTGTGTTTTCACGGCTGGGGTTTCGGCCTAAACCCTAAACCCTAAACACTAATCACTAAACCCTGTTGGCCTAAACCCTAAACCCCAAACCCTAAACGGGTTGAGGGATTTCCGGGCTCAGAGGCCAGGTTTAGTTTGTTTAGGGTTTAGGGTTTAGGGTTTCATCGAGACCATCGATTGCAATAAGGCCCTACACACAGATCTGCTGCGTGTGAGGCAATGTTTATTTCGAACGCTTGTATTTGGTGAATTTGTTTAGGGTGTTATAATGCCGGGACTTATGGTAGTTATTCTGCGAAGGAGCCCAAAACCCCAACAAATTTTTGAAGGCCCTAGACCCTAAACCCTTAAGCCCCGTTTTTACGTTATACCAACTAGACGCAGGGATCCTTGGGAAGACATGGTTCCTTAAGCCCTCCATCCTTCAAACCGATATACTAGACATGGAAGAAGCAAAACCGTCAAAGCCTAAGTAGCGTTTAGGGTGTTTTTGGGTGTATGGTTTACGGTTTTAGGGGTTTTCGGGTTTTAGGGTGTTTTGGTCCTCCGAACCCCAAAGCCCTCTACGATGGCCGCTATGCAAGCTCTTTCGCCTCCCGCGGCTCAAAGCAAGATCGGAGTCAGTGCTTAGACTCAGATTCCATGGTTATCCCGAGGCATTCCTTGGCAAGTTGCCGGGAAGGCGAGGTTTGTGGGGCTTAGGGTTTAGGGTTTCGAGGTTTAGGGTTTAGGGTTTAGGGTTTAGGGTTTAGGGCACGGACGCTCGGGCTTGGACAGCTAGGTCATTGTTTTTCCCTCTCCTCTTTCTCTTCCGCTTCGTGTAGGGCCTATAGGGGCTTTCAGAGAGTTTTTCACCATGGCGCCATACACCTACAGCACTTCGGGCGGCCCGGGACTCATTGTTTGGGATGTAGGGCTCAAGGTTATTAAAAAAAATTCGCGATTAGGGTGTAGGAACTAGATTTCAAAATTTTGGGGCTTATGGATCAGGGTATACGAAACCCCAGACTTCAAAACCTAAACCTTCAGGGTGAATCTGACATCGGCACTTGGGGGGGCCCGGAGTCGAATGTTGAGTGATGCAGATCCTGATGCAGGGCCTTCATAACAGGGTTTTAGGGTTTAGTGTTCAGGGTCTACGGTTTTGGGTTTCTATAGGGTTTAGGATGTAGGGTTTTGGGCACTAGGACTATCCTCATCGGTGGAAAGGGCTCATCTTCTCAGGGCTCTCCAGGGCCCCTTTCAGGAAGGAGCCATGATTCCGGCCGTTCGGGTTTCAGGCTTTTTTCGGGGAGCTGCGGCTTTCTTGGGATCGGGGCCTCTGCGGTAAACCCAAACCCTAAACCCTAAACCCTGAACTTTAAACCTTAAACTTCAAACCCTAAACCCTAAAGCCCTTAAACTTGAAACCCCGAACTTTCAGCCCCAAGCCATATCCGTACTCCCTAAACGCCAAAACGTTGCTCCTATACCATACCCGAGCCTCGGGTCCAGCAATCCTGAAAACTAAACCCTCAACCCTTGTAGGAATTAGGGTTTAGGGTCTAGGGTTTAGGGTTTGGGGTCGGGGTCTGGGGGCCGTATGGGAATCTTACCTTTTACCATATCTCGCCGATATGCCCTAGAGGGTTTAACAGTTAGATTAGGGCTTTGGGGTATATCCTCACCTAGAGCAGGGTCTATTCAAAAACGGATGGCTACCTTGAATGATTCCGATCTCTTTATGTACCCTAAACCCTAAACCCAATGCTTCGGGTTCAGGAATTGGCGTGTTGGGTTTAGGGTTCAGGGTTTTACCCTACCCCCAGCCTCCTGCCCGGAGTCCATGCCCATGAGGTCAGAAACAAACAAGCGGTAGAGTGTAGCTTTTGTGTAGGATTCAGGGTCTCCAAACCCTGAACACTAAGCCCTAAACCCGGAAGTTTGCTTTTGAGCCGAGACCGAAAGCAATCGCCTGCCACCGAAATCCTGAGCCACCTAGAACTTATATCCTCTGGCCAGTAACGTTAACCACTAAACCGTTTCAAAAGCCCAAAACCCCTAAGCTCCGAAAGCGTAAAAGCCCGACGCCCTAAAACCCTAAGACCCTAAAAAAGCCCTAAGCACGAGCCCTAACGTCCTCTAAGCCCGCTTAAAAATTTTACGCCCCGACAAACCTCTAGGCCTCTTACATAGGGGCCTCAATGATTAGAATCGGGTTTTGGGGCCCATGATACTATAATGATAGCAAGGAACCCCCCCCCCAAAAAAAAAATGGGATTGGTAATTATCTAGGCCCCTACATTAGTCATGACCCACCAAACTTCAGAAATCCCCTGGCCCTGAGAACCCTAAACCCTAAACCCTAAACAACCTTGGGCCCCTTTTTCTGGGTTAAAGGTTCTGGGCCCGTGTAGGATTTAGGGTTTATGGCTTAGGATTTAGGGTTTAGGGTTTAGGGCCAGGGTTGAGGGGTTTAGGCTCAGGGTCCGGGATTTCGGGTTGATATCAGTCTATTCTCCAGCGGTTTTAAGTCGTAGGGGTCTATTTTTCTACCGATATTTCTATCTACTTCGTTTGAAGTCCAAGTCCCGGTGTTTGCCCGGTGTTTGAGTATGCAGCATGGCAACACACATACAGCTGCCAACAAGTTGAAGCCAACAAAACCAACGGAAACAGAACAAGCAAGGAAGAACAGGCCAACAAAACACAAGCCAAGCAAAGAAGAACAACCATTAAAAATGAAAAAACAAGGACTTATGCATGCATGTATATGCACAAATGTGTTTACTGACCTGCACCGTTGGTCGTTCAGGGGTGAGCTGGCTTCTCTTCGGATCCCGAACTCGTTGTCGGAGTACAGGGGGTTTAGGGGTTTAGAGTTTATGGTTTTGGGGTTTTGGGGTGTAGGGGTTGGGGGCTTAGGTTGCCGTTCTTACATAGGTATAAGGAACATGCAATGCGCAAGGCAGTGCAGTCCACAGGCGAAGCGAGAATCCGAGTTCGGTCCAAACTAGAGCGGCCGAGGCTTGCGCGGGCTCGAAGAAACAGCTCAGAAGTCACCCCGATCACAAGGCCATCCAATCTGAAAACGATGCGATCGATACCCTGAACCATCAACGATTGGAGCCGCAAGAAGTTCAGAGCCGGTCGGAAAATGATACATTTACATGTTGATACATGTCCGTATACACACACACACAAACACACCAATGTAACACTTAACAAGGTTTTCGTGATCAGGTACGTCTCGTCTAATTCTGGAGTGTGGGGTTCTGAACAGTCTTCAACCCTACACCCTATACCCTAAACCCCAATTCCTGCACCCAATCTAAACCTAAACCCAAACCCTACACCCTAAACCCCAAATCCTAAACCCAAACCCCATACCCTAAACCCTACACCCCAAACCCTCCACCCTCTTCACAGGAGCCCGAAGATTCGGATGGGCAAGATCCAAAAACGAAAGTCACACCCAAACAAGGAAGGCATTTCGACGAATGCAGGGGCCTTTATAATCGGGGTTCCTGTAAAGGTTCTAAAAAAACAAGGATTTGGGGTTTAGGGGGTTTAGGGTATAGGGGCCCTAACTATTTGAATAGGGTTTGGGGTAGATTATCACGTGATTACAGCAAGGAGCTGCGAGGTCTAGCAGGATCAGTTGTTCAGGGCCCAATATTGAAGATCTGTCAGACGCACAGTCTACTGGACTTGGAACTGGGCTCTGGTGCTTTGAAGATAAATCAAAGTTGCAAAGCACTTCTCCTGCAGTACACCGGCACAAGACACCCGGCAACCACGGGAAAGACCCCATCACCATCCGATTTTGTTGGGAGCAGCATGTGCGAAGCCTAAGCAATCTTCTCCTAGGCTGTACCCAAAGACCCCTAAGTAGTTCCTTTCTGGGGTTACCTTATAGGATTCTAAATATAAACCATAAAAAAGATGTACTTAGGGGCCTATGGGTAATGCCTCAAAGCCGTTGACAACTGAGATGAATGGGTGGGATACCAAATAATGGCATCCATTCGTGTCGTCAACTATTGTTACCTACTATTGCTATTCTGAGCCCCTCAAATCCCTTCTCCTTAAACAGGCGGAACCTTTAAAACCACAAGAAGTATATCCCCATATCTCCAACACCTAAACCCTTAAACCCCAACCCCCAAATTCCTAAAACCCATACACCCTCCAAGCCCTATACACCCTGTAAACTCACCTGACCCTGAAACATCCTAACACCCTTACAGTACCCTTCCCCTCTACAATCTGCCCCTGGGCAATCCGAACCTGAGAGCCCAATACCTCTTAAAATGGAGGAGCATGGCTTAGATCACAATATGAAGCTCCTTATAATTCAAGATCTGCTCCGTAGTTGAGGGGTATTGGGCTCTCTGACTCCAAACCCCAAACTCTTCACTCTGTCTACCCCTGAATTATATTAAGGGGTATTGGGCTCTCTGACCCTAAACCCTGAACTCTTATATAACCCTGAACTCTTAAAAAACCTTGTTTATTCCTCAATTATATTACTTGGAGAGTCGGGGGTCAGGGGTAACAAGTAAACTTATAAGTATCCTGATAAGGATTCTAATTGGGGTTATGATGCTTACAACTGTATAAAATAACTGCTTACTAAGACCCCCGACCCACCAAGTAAGGGGTATTGAGCTCTCTAACTTAAGCCCTAAACCCTGAACCCTAAACACCCTGTCTATTCCCCCTAAACCCTAAACACTAAACCCTAAACCGTGCGAAGGGGTATTGAGCTCTCTGCGTCCGAACCTGAGAGGCTTCATCATGCACCGACTTGGGCAACCTGCAAGGAGCTCCAGAAGACTAACAGAGTTAAGAGTTTAGGGTTTAGCGTTCAGGGCTTTAGGGGTTCAGGGTTAAGGGTTTAGGGTTTAGGGTTCGGGGTTCGGGAGAATGATTAGAATAATTAGGGTTCCTCCAAGGGTGGCACTATAAGAGTTGTATAAAAGATTTAAGGGCTTTTGTACAAATTTAACACAGGGTCCTGAATGCTTAGATGAGTGTTTGAGGGTATACGATTGTATAACGACAAATAGGGGACCGTGAAGAACAGTAAATAGTACCGATAGCTTTTCCCACCCCGATTCTAGGGCTTCTTTGGTGTCTCCTCAGATGCTTCTAGGGTTCTCATAAATGTCCCCATAAACCCCTGCTGCGGGTTCCGAGGGGGCTCATAGGGAGGGTTTCAGAAGGGTTTGCTAGGGGCTGTTACTGGTACACTTGAAACCAGGGCGAAGCTGTGGCGGAACGAGCAAGCGGCCCTTTGCCAAGACATCATTTTACCAAACTTAAGATATATTCTAACTGCATGGGCTTATATGAGGGAGTTGTAGGATTTATAGACGTTGAATGGGTTCGTACCAACGTCGTCTTTGATGTTACCATGGAAGAGCATGACAGTGAATAAATCCTTTGCCGTCCTTGTTATCATGACCTGTTCTAACCTCAGCGAGAAGCCATGTGACGGCCTGAGGACCAGCATGGGGTAGTTGGTTCAGACACCCAGAACATCACATTAAACCCTAAACCCTGAACCCGGACCCTGAGCCCAGACCCCAAGCTGCCAGAGGGCGCCGCAGCACCGTAAACGATCCTAGAGGCTCAAAAATCGGACGATTCCTAAGCAACTTTGGCCAGCCAGGAGCCTGAACAAGGCATCCCCGACCACAGAAGCCACCGGAGACAAAACCTTTTGCAGCCTGGCCTCTTGTCGCAGGGAACAATGAAGGAAGATGACTAAGCAGCCCTGCGAGTTTGGAAACCCTAAAGCCCGTTGCGGAAGCGTCAAGCCCAGAAACCCTACATCCGAAACCCCTACATTACCCTTACAGATCCCTTGAAGAAACCATTGTACTAGTAGTTCCTTTAACGGAACATTTCATCCCTCCCTCTTCGCGTCGACGCCCGAGAAACTCGGCACGTGCGTCCTAGCAGCTCTGTGACCACTTCTGGAGCCGGGCCACCTTCAGCCACCTGCTCACGGCTGCGGTTTAGGGTTCACGGTTTGGGGTCTCTAGGGTTTGGGGTTGACGGTATGGGGTTTAGAGTTTACGGTTCAGGGCTCACAGAAAATTCGATGCCTCGGATGTAAGTCGAGGTCTCAAAATTAGCAGATTCGGGTCCTGCGCCTGCGTTTTTTTGCCTCCCACCCTGGGGTTTAGGGTTTAGGGCCCCAACCCCCAAACCCTAAGCGCTAAATCCTAAAGCCGCAACCAGAATCTGAGCCATGTACCTGGCAGTCCCAGTGCTCTGTGATGCTCTATGTACACAAGCGCTGCATATGCTACTGCCACGAAGTAAGGCCACCGGGGTGGGGCCGCCCTTCTGGGTGGCGGGAAATTGACCCCGTGACAAATGACTCCGGATGGCATTTACCCTGAGTGCCATTGACTCGTTGCAGTGCGGCTGCAAGAATTCTGGGGAGATGCGGGTCACTGCGGCATCGACTCGCAGTCTCTTTCGAGATAAGGGGTGCGACAAGGTGAGGGTGTCGACGGCTCAGAACCTGTAGTTCCCCGCAGGAAGAGTGCCAATGTCGACCGGCTGTTGCCGTGGTGGTGCTTACAAATGACAACTGCTCGGGCCATCTTGGTCCTTTGTTCATCCTGGTGCGTGTTTACAGTTTTGCCCGGAGGATGACAGATGCATGTGGATCTGCACCATCACTTCGTGTGTTTGCTCGTCAATTTTGTTGGAGGCATGGCCACCTCGAGTATGCGAGTTTCGTCTGTTCTGGGTGGCTTTCACGATTTGGTCAATTCGCCGTCTCTGGCAATGGCCGCATGCCTTGCAATATCGCCCAGATATGCTCTGAGCTTGTGTACAGCCGCGTGTGATGGATATGCCGTGATTCCCCTCGACTCTTTGACCTTGGCGCTTTTTGACAAAGCAACTGGATATTTCCAGCTGCTGCTGGATGACAGTTTGGCTCTACTTGATTGTGAAGAACAGCGGGCTACGTGCCAGGGGTAGCCAATTACTTCGTTATTTGTCAAATCCTCTTGAGGCTTGCTGATCTATGTGCGGAGCCCCTTGGTAGTGTAGCGGTCTCCCAGACTTTGAGCTGGAATATGTAACACAATGAGGTAGGGCCTGCAAGGTGATCCATATGAACTCTCGAAACTGCTCGCCCCACATCCATCAATCCATTGAAGTGCGGAGCTGCAGCTGCATTGGGCAAGATACAAAACCAAAATGGGCCGATAGTATCGCATGATAATATCGGCACGACGAAACAAGAGCCTGCTGCTAATTATTCCAAACCTCTGCACTATGACTTGGTTCCAACCCCTAAAAGAACCCTGCTGCATATATGGGGATTTGCGGTTTCAGGGCTTATGTAGTTCTGCAAGCAGCACCCCAACTCTTACGAAAACGTGCTCGGCATAAGCAGGGTTTAGGGTTTAGGGTTTTAGGGTTCAGAAAACGGCCAAAGCACTTCCATGTCGGCTGGCTTTGGCTCAGAGTTCAGGGCTTCGAGTTAGGGCTTCGAATCTCAAATGCAAAGCTACTTGGAGGCTCATGGGTAAGTATAAGTGGGGTTGTAAGTCTCCTAATATGGGTGACAGTGATTAATTATAGAAACCCCACTTATAACCCTACGTAGAACTACCCCTGAACCTCCAAGGAGGGTTTGGGGCGTCCGTTTCCCGTTGCTTTTCCCTCGCTAGCTTCGGCTTAAAAGGTTCCTCTCCAAAGGGTCCCGTAAGATCCGGGTGCTCGGCTTCTTGTAACCCCTCTTCTTCGAGACTCCTGGTGTATTATTGGTTTAAAGTTTAGGGTTTAGGGTTTAGTATGCAGCCAAAAGTAACTTGATTGAAGGGCATTTCCGGTGCTTTCGTGGAAGCTAAACCCTAAGCCCTAAACCCTAAACCCCAAACCCTAATCCCCTAAACCCTAAACCCCTATAAACCCTAAACCCCTATAAACCCTAACCCCTAAACCCCTAAACCCCTAAACCCTGACAGGAAGGTCCTCGGTCGGACTGGACTTCTCCCTTTGTGCGCGGGACGGTTTTTGAACGGTTTGGGGGCTTAGGGTTTAGGGTTTAGGGTTACCCTAAACCCTAAACCTCGTCTACGTAGTACCTATAGTCTCAATTGTAGTTCCTTTTTTGGGTTGCCTTCTAGGATCCCAACTATACAGTTGGTTAAACCAAAACAGGGAACTACAATGGAGACTACCTGGGTAGCTCCTTTTTCTGGACAAACGAATCACATTTAGGATCCTGCAAAGTAACCCAAAAGGGGAGCTGGTAAGGTTCAGAGGTTTCGGGTTCGTGATTCCAGTGGGTACGTAGACCTTGATATTTGAAGACTTAACTCTGTGAGGTCTTGCACAGGATCCACGCAACCCAGGGTATAGGGTTTAGGGGTTTAGGGGTTTGGGGGTTGAGGGGTCAGTGGTTTAGTGTTTAGGAGAAAGAGTAGAGTGCCTTTCGAATATTTGCCGTTCCACCCTGAACAGAATGCAAGCGCGCGCGATGCAGTCGAAATGCCCCTTGATTTGGCCCCAGACTGAATTAATTGTGATCGTTGCATAGGGCCAAAGGTTATAGACACCCATGTTGATTCCCGCATCGTTGAAGCAGCCGAGGCACCGCTATGCTGTCGGATGATTCTGCCGGTCGGTCCGCCTGCATGAGGGTAAAATTAAAATCGACAAAACCGGACCCTCAACCCAAAAGCCCCTAAACTCTAAACCCATTTCAGCACGGACTGAGCTGCCGGCCAGCGCCTATGCAACCCTCACCCCCTCTTGACGCCTAAACCCTGAACCCTAAACAGATGATGCGCTCACTGCATGAACACAGAGGCATACATACCTGCCTGGACACATACAGAGAGCCCAATACCCCTTGATTAAGGAATATACCTTAAAGTATAAGGGGCTTCATATTATGATTTAAGCTTTATTCCTTAATTAAGGGGTATTGGGCTCTCTGGGCCTGCCTGGGCACATACGTACTCAGGGAACCCTCAGGCAGAGCCATTTCGATCCTTCGGGCCTCCATGTCGAAGGGGTCGCAGAACAGTAAGATCGGAGCAGCTTTCACTGGCTGTAAGGGTTTCGCCTTTGGGGATTGAGGGCTTAGGATATGGGGTTTCGGATTTTCGTGTTTGGGGCCGAAAGTTCTGTAAAGGGTTCGATTTATGAAGTCAGGGGGTTGTGAGATTTTTCTTTAGTGCTTTATGGCTTTGCGGGTTACCCTAAACCCCCAAAAAATCAAGGTCGTCGAGCGCTCTCAAGCCTTTGAGCCAAGTCTGCAGCGTTGCAAAGGAGCACGTGCAATAGAGGGTCTGAATACCCCCTGCAATCCCCATAATTATACTTGTACTACCTGTATACCCTGAGAAGCTGCTCCACACATCAAGGCCCGTATACTACGTAGGCAAGCATGCTGCCACATGATACCACCAGCAGGCTTACACCTTCTGCCTACGGCCATCAATCCTGCCAATTGCTACTGGCTGCTCCTCCTCGGTCGCCATGCTCTATTGAAGCACGAGCCCAGCACTATATCCCCTACCGAACATCCATCATCCCGAGGTGGCTTTGTGAGCGGGCACTATGCTCTCCATCATCACGCAACGTCAACGCTTTACGAGAAAATCCCTGCAAGCCCTCTTCCGAAGCGGATGCATGATAACTGGCTACAAGCCCGAATTGTTATTTAGTGCATGTGCATGGCGACTTTATGACTTTTGAGTTCAACTACTTACTTACTGCCGACGATGACCAAAGGACAAACAAAGAGGTATATATGCCTGTATGCGTGTTCCTAGATGCACACACACACAAATACCCTGTAATATGTAGGCATGTACATATGCAGGCATGTATGTCGGCACGTGTCTTTATGTGAATGTCTGCTTGTCCGTCTGTATGTAGGCATGTAAGCATGTACTGGCATGTACCATGTATGTATCGAGATGCCTCTTTGCCTGACAAGTCTGAGCGTCGCACTGACATTGGACCGGATCCCGGCCGCAGGCCGGGTTTAATGAGCCGCACTAAGAGGCTGCGACACGAGCGAATTGGGAGTCGTAGGGTTGAAGAGGTAAGGCTGATCTTAAGACACCAAAGCCTACTTTACTTTATGGTTCTTCATTTGCCCTAATATAGAATTTGTAGGGACCCTAACCTAGCACGAACAGGTTTCGGTAGTTCAAAGTCATGTTTAAGGTGCAGGGGGCTGAGGGTGTGGGGCTTAGGGCCGTAAGCCTTTTTCGAGTCACCTAGACTTTCCCGCTGCCTTCTTGTGTAGCCTTTTCCTCATGACTGCGAACTATGAGGGTACCCAAAGAAGCCTAAGTAGTTCCTTTTTATGGTTTATATTTAGAATCCTATAAAGTAATCCCAAGAAGGAATTACTTAAGGGCCTATGGGTAACCTGGGGCGCTCCTGACTGGGTCTTAAGGGCTGGGCTTGGTGGCCTCATCCAGTGCCGCTCCACCCATAAGCCCCTAAGTAGTTCAGTAGTAGTTCCTCTTTGGGATTACCTTATAGGGTGCGAAATATGAACCGTAAAAAGGAACTACGTAGGGGCCTATGGGCAATCGTATACCAAAGTACAGGGTGCAGCTAGGATTTTGGATTTGGGCTGAGCGCTAAAGCCTGTCTGGCGTAGCTCTGGGGTTGTAGGGTTCTTGGTTTAGTAAGTTTAGTATTGGTTTAGGAGAGTTCAAGTCGGCCAGGCAGGCCCGGGAGACCTCAAGAAAAACGATAGCAGTTTTTTTTGTTGAGGTCTTAGGGTTTAGGGTATGGGGTCCAGGGTTTAGGGTTTTAGGGGTTAGCGAGAAATCTGTAAATTTCAAGTCCGAAGGCGTCACGGAGAAGTACAGTAATTGTCATCAACCACAAGGGAATAACTTAGGTATATGAGAGCCTGAGTATTTCCTGATTCCGGAGCTGTTCTGCAAGAGTTGGAGGCTGTTCACGTTCGAGCTCGTTCGTTTTCTCACAGTCACGAAACTCTCAAGACGCCTATTGCCAGAACTTCAGAACTTCCTGAGAAAATCCTCTTGCGGGCTCTGGGGTTGAGGTTTTAGGGTTTTGGGGTTTAGGGTTTAGGTTTTAGGGTTTAGGGTTTAGGTTTTAGGGTTTTTAGGGTTCAGAACCAGTAAACATCAGACGCAGACAATTGTTTGACACAAGCCCAGTTCGCATACAACAAGTGTACCAGCCTTGAAAATCACCCGGCCCATTCTGTCCCTCGCAGAAATGGAAAGAGTCCTGCTCTTCATGTTTGAAGACTCTAGTGACACTCCAGTGTCAAAGGGTTTAAGGTGAACGGGGTTGATGATGATGATGAGGATGATGACGACGATGGTGAGGGGGAAGGTGGTGACGGAAAGGTTGGTGATGCTGCTGACGCTGGTGGTGGTGGAGATGGTGATGAGAGCCCATGCTGGTGACTGCGATGTCCGTCCTTGCTAATCCTTCGGGCTACGTTCTTTGTGATGCCTATCTATGTTTCCGAAGCGAAAGGCAACCCATTCGGGGTCTTCATGAATCAGTATACCAAACTTCTATCTATCCCCAGAGAACTAGAGACAGAACTCCTAAATTCACCAAAACTGCTCGGGGCTTCAGCCGATGTCTGAAGTTCTGTCTGAAGTAGGGTTTCAGCACTCACAACTGGGACAAGCCGGGCGAATCCGAAGGGTTTAGGGTTTAGGGTTGATACTGTCTGAAGTAGGCTTCAAGGGCCACTTGCCCCACAAGACGCACAGCATCCCCGACCCCCCCCCCCAGACTCATAGACCCCACCAGTGACCCCGATGCACATCCTTTTGGGATTCTTGCGTGGCGAGCGCTTCGCCTGGCGGAGCATATAAGATGCTAGCTAACACTTAGAACAAGGTCATGGTGGCATAAAGAGCTACTAGGAAGAACCCGGAACAACTCCAGCAAACATGGCCTCAGCAAAAGTCACAGTAATGTTCATACAGTGGCAGTATAATCGCAACAAGATCAATCTTGAGATTTGAGAAACATTAATCTCGTGCTCAGGGTTGGCGGTCGGTTTGGGGACGGAGGTTTTACGGCGTGGGATGTCGTTTTCTGAATAGCCGTCCGTGCTGGCAAGCTAGCTAGTTAGTAGGTTTTCGTTCTTGCTGGAGCTTACAGAAGCTTGCTCTGAGATCATGATTCGGGTTTAGAGTGTATAGCGATAAGTTTGCTCAAAGTTCAAAGCCACTGCTGGGCCACTGTTCTGGTGCACTCGGCCTCGTAACGCAGCTTACCCTTTGAGGAGCAGCACCCCTGAGGCTTCCAAGATTCTAAGACCACCCCTTACCGCAGCACGACGGGCACCCCAGAACATGAAGGTCACTGTGACGAGAGAGCGACTTGGAGAGGTGGAAATACGAGTCGCACCTCAACAACTGCATAACGATGCCTGAATATCACCTTCCACTGCAGCAGCTTCAACACGAGCTGCTGCCAGTGGCTTGTTGACGTCGTACTTGCTCATGGCTTCTTGCCAAATACCTTCAACAGCGGAGGGTTCGCCCAGTTCGGCGTAGAGCTTCACTGCTGTAGCATACACTGGTTCGTGCTTCCCAATTTTCGAGTTGCACAATCTTTGATAGACCCGTACCCCTTCTTCATGCTGGCCGCAAAGATATGCACCATGCATAACGGCATGGTAGACTGGGAGCTCTCTGCCAGTGCAGTCTGCAAAGAGCCGCCGAATGTCCACCCAATTGCCCCGACGACCCGCCTCGGTGATTTGTGACACAAGACGCTTGCCCGAAGCACTCATCTGGAAGCATGCCTAAACCCTAAACCCTAAACCCCTAAACCCTAAACCGGCTTTGGTGTGCAGCCCCAAGCCCACGCGAGCGCGATTCCGGCTGAGAGGTGCTTGCTTCTGCAGGGCGAAGTCCGGGGCAAGGCCGACCAACAGCGCTAGGGTTTAGGGTTTCGACTCACACACTCGCACAAGGCTGGCATGGCCGATGAAGGGTTTAGGGTTTAGGG
>CAJNJA010007215.1:0-16308 GCA_905231915.1 Symbiodinium necroappetens
TTAAGGATTAGGGCTTTAGGGTTTAAGGTTTAGGGCTTTAGGGTTTTAGGGTTTGGGGTTTAGGGTTTGGGGTTTTCGGGTTCAGGGTTTTGGAGGTTTAGGGTTTAGGAAACTTTAAATCAAGGGACTAAAGGAGAGACCCTTAAAGGGACCCTTGGGGTTATTTAGGGGCTTTATGAGACTATCGTTAGACGGTTTAGGGTTTAGGAAAGTTTAGGGTTAAGTCTACTTGAAGGATCATGGAACTTAGTAATTGAGGGTATAAATAAGGTATTTATACTTATACATATTTACACCCCCAATTAAGGTACTTATAACCCTACTTACTAAGTCACAAGATCCTCCAAGTAGGGTTCATTTCGTCTTTAAGGTATGTGAATAGACGAATAGATTAGGCACTTGGGAACCTTAGGGGAAAGAAGAACCGGCCTTTTTCGGAGGTTGAGTTTGGAGTTTAGGGTTACGGTTGATGACAAAAATCCTGCATTACCCACAATAAGGAATATACCCTAATTCCCATAGTTTAGGGTCCTTAAGGTAGTTCAGGATTTCTATCATCAACAGTCTCTCTTTCTTTTGTGTTAAGGGGTTCAAAATAGGAGCCTTATCCAGAAACCCCGAATCTTAGGTAGGTCCCGGTTTAGGGTTTCGGGTGTTGGGTTGTGCGAGGCGAGATGGTCTCTGGACATGGCGGCAGCGGGTTTGGGGTTTAGGGCCAAGTTTAGGGTTTAGGGGTTTAGGGTTTAGTTGCTATTTTTCTGGTGCGCCGCTCGAAGACCAAAAGGTCCAAATTGGGCGTGCGCGCAAACCTGCCTGTGGAAATCGTCTTCGATACGAAGGACATGCTGGAAGCAGGTTGCGAAATCTTTATGACCGAGTCCGAGGGTTTTCCGAGGCCACACCATCCGGTTCATCAAGGACGCCGTCAAAGGGGTTTAGACTTTAGGCTTTAGGGATTTAGGGTTTAGGGGTTTAAGCTTTAGGGTTTAGGGTTTCGTCAACTCGCGAACAAGGGGGCACCTATACGACTGAGGGTCCTGGTCAGGGTGACGAAAGCCCAGCGGGAGCCGAGTTTAGGGTTTAGGGCTGAGGGGTTTAGGGCTTAGGGTTTAGGGTTTTGGGTTTTGGGCTTTGGGTTTAGGGTTTAGGGTAGGATTCTTTACATGAACCCTGTTATGTGGGTGTTTTCGAGCCAGGGATTACTAATCAGGCTCCTACATTACAGGGAGTCCCATAAAGTTGGAACGTGGGATAAGGATGATTGGTGCCGCGTTCCAACTTGCTGGGATTTCTACTGTGACGTTCCGGGGTTTGTTTGAAGGGGTTTAGGGTTTAGGATTATGGATTTAGGGTTGTTGTGTTTACATGGTTTGGGGTTTAATTAGGGTGTTGGTCTTAGGTTGGTTGATTGGTACAAGGTATTGGGCTTTTGTTGTTTAAAGGTCTTAGGATTTAGATGGTTTGTTCTCATGCTTTAATTTTCAGAGTTTAGGAATTTCAGGTTTAGATTTGTTCACAGGGGTGGAGGGGGGTTTAGGGGCTAGCGCTCGGCGCGGTTGGGGTTTGCTTGGAGGGTCGGTAAACTTAGTAAGTAGTTATTTCTATAGACTTATGACTAAGTATCAAAACTTGAATTAGGCTCCCTTTCAGGATACTTATGAGCCTAATTATTACCCCCTAAACCCTAAACCCTGAACCCTTTAAAGGCCGCCTGAACCCTAACCCTGAAGCCCTTAAAACAAAATCACGCGCAAAGAAACTTCTAAACCCTACTAGGCAGGGTCCGGGGACTTAGTAAGGTAGGTAATAAGTAGACTTAGAAGTAACCTATTGGGGTTGTGATATCGCCCATAAAATACCTACTTACTAAGTCCCCCGACCGTCCAGGGTTTGGCGATTTTACAGGTGCTTAGGGTTTGTCTGTTTTGGACGTGGCTCACTCGGGACTTCCTTTTCCAGGGAGCAACTTTCGAAATTACCCCGGATGCAGGTAGTTTGTCTTGTTGCCCACCCGTATTGGAGGCAAAGAACGACAGCATGAGCAATCTGACACCTCCGAGGGCTAGAATCCGCAGTGGGGATGGCATCGTGACCTCAATGAATAATAAGCACAACTCTCAAAGTAACTTTCTGTACAGGCGCACAAGCGAGTTGGGGTTGGGGGGGGGGGGCTACACTCGTATGTATCTATGTATGTGTATATATATATATATTATATATAATATACACACCCTTTGTAGTTAGAAGTTTGCATCACTGATTGTACCAAAAGATGCCTTTCATCAGCACGTAGCGGAAGCCCAAAAAAGCCTCGACTCACAAGCTTACTACACCCGGGGCCGCGGCAAGAAGTGCCCGAAGGCCTTATCGCGCAACACCCTAAGCCCAAACACTAAAACCCTAAACCCTAAACCCAAACCCTAAAACGCTAAAACCCTAAAGCCCTAAACCCTAAACCCAAACCCTAAAACCTAAACCCTAAAGCCTGTATGCCCTACAATGGCCAAGACCCAAAGTTCGAAAAGCGCCTTGCAATTCTATATTAGGGGTAGTTGTCTAAATTAGCGTCCCTTTTTGGGTCCTCTTTATAAGGGTGCCGTACTATATTGTGGACCCATAGAAGAACCCGAATTTAGAGAACTACCCATATGCATTCCTGTGAAGGAGTCACTGACGACGCTGCTTGGTGCCCAGCGCCGGTCTTTCGAGCTACCCTAAACTATAGGGACCAGCTCAGAGCTCATAGGGTTTAGGGTCCAGGGTTTAGGGTTCAGGGTTCAGGGGTTTGGGGTTTAGGGGTTTGGGGTTTAGGGTCTAGGGTTTAGGGTTTTGGGTTTTGGGTCTAGGGTTTAGGGGTTTATTATGGTTCGGTCTTATAGAGCTTGTAGGCATTATACTAGCAAGCTTGAATAGTGAAGGGTTGTGGGTTGATACCGACCGTACTCTGGCTGTGTATAGTCAGCGAGTCACACTCAGCCATTGAAATCCTGTTTCAGAGTCATACGAGTGATGATATATATCCTGCATTACCCATAATAAGGAATGTACCATAATTCCCGTAGTTTAGGGTCCTTAAGGTAATGCAGGATTTCTATCATCAACCGTAGTACCGAAGCCCTTCAAGCCCTTGTTCTCTCTAGACACCCAATCCCATCTCAAAAGGACCTGGAAACTCTGAACACTAAACCCCAAAAGAGCTTTCCATCCTCACCTACAGTACTATAGGGGCCTAGATAGTCATCAATGTTATACCTCAGGGTTTCTTATCATAGCTATAGTATGACATTCCCCCCAAACCTCTATACTACCTATTAAGGCCCCCACATTAGGCCGCAAGTAAACCTAAGCCTGCACGGACACGTGGGTTTAGGTTGGATTAGGGTTTAGGGTTTAGGGTTTAGGTTGGATACCGCCCCCACTCGGCAACAGTTGAGGAATATTCATCATCTGGTTGTATAAGGCTCTTAACGGCAGCCTTATTATAGACTGTTACTGTATAGGGGCAGTACCCAGGGTTTAGAGAAACCCAAAACCCTAAAGCCTAAACCCTAAACCCTAAGACCCTATTGTTTCCGCTCCGTGGTATATTAGGGTCTTTCATTGTCTAAGAACCCCGCCTACCGCAGCGAAAGAGACCAGGGCTGCTAAATGTTTAGGGTATAGTATTGGGGTTTCGGGGTTAAGGGTTTAGGGGTTTAGGGTGTCGAGTTTAGGGTTTCGGGTTAAGGGTTTGGGGGTTTAGGGTTTGGGAGTGTAGGGGTTTAGGGGTTTACGGGTTTAGGGGTTTAGGGTTTGAGGTTAACAACGCGACCAGCGAGAAATTTTATTGACGGGAGAAGGGCCCTTCGAAAGGACAGCACGCCGCCGGTTCTTTCACTGTCAAGCCTGCTCTCGTTCAGACGCACAAGTGACCCCCGAAACCTATTGTTCCTAAAACTGGGAGCCGCGCAACCAGCTGTAATCTCAAACATGTGGGTAGTTCTCTAAATTAGGGTCCCTTGTTAGGTCCCCAGTATTGTACGGCACTCTTATAAAAAGGGGACCCCCCAAAAGGGACCCTAATTTAGAGAACTACCCATGTCGGTTTCTCAAAAATGTCGGCTCAGTAAAATCCGTGTAAGCCCAAACTTGTGTACCAAGCCCGAACCCTAAACCCTAAACCCCAAGCCCGACAAACACCCAAACCCTGAAGCATGGAACCTGAAACGAAGAGAAAGTTCAAGCAGAACGCTCGCACTAAACCGTATCGCCTGAAGCTTTTTGGTTCAGGGTTGTAGGGGTTTAGGGTTTGGGGTTTAGGGTTTAGGGTTAAGGGTTGTAGGGGTTTAGAGTTTGGGTTTGGGGTTAAGGGTTTATTGGTTTATTGTTTGGGGTTTAGGGGTTTAGGGTTTAGGGGTTTCGGGTTCCTGAGCCCAAAAGTTGTCGGTTTAGGGTTTAAGTCTGAAGCCTCCGACCCCGCATACCGAAGCCGGAAGCATCGAGCCGTGTCGCCGAGTGCGGAAGCTCCGCAGGTTCCACCTGGCAGCAGGAGCGCCGGGCAACGAGCCTCCATATCAGGATGCAGAAGGCTGTAGGGTTTAGGGTTCAGGGTTCAGGGTTCAGGGTTGGGTCCTAAACCCCTAAAGGCAAAGCCTAAAGCCTCAACCCTCAACCCTAGGATAGGGGACAAAAAATTCGTCCTAAACCCTAAACCCCTACAGCCCTAAACCCCTAAACCCCTAAACCCCGAACCAACCTCTGAACCCTACCATCTGAGACCCCAAAATCCCGAAGCCCTAGGTCTCAAACGGCGGGTTAGTGTATTCAGGAACCTACAAACTCAAAGGGTCCTAGGTACTGTTATGGAGCATACTTCCCCGAATCATAACAGCAGTTCCTAATATAGAAACCCTACGTTCTACCATATAGGTACTTTGGACCCTTTGGGAAATTCAAGACTTCAAAAGCTCAAGCTACCGACGTCTGGCTTCTCTAGGTGGCACTTTGGCAGGCTTGAAAATAACCCTTACGGTTCTATCTATCTATCTATCTATCTATCTGTCTGTCGATATACATACACATACAGACACATATATATATGTGTATGTATGTATGTATGTATGTATGCATGCATGCATGGATGTATGTATGTATGTATGTATGTATGTATGTATGTATGTATGTATGTATATGATCCCTAAACCTAAGCCCAGGCTCAGGGTTCAGGCTTTGGATCTTCGTCGCAAATCTTAGATCACCCAACCCCCAAACCCCTAGGGGCCCATGTACTTAAATAGTATATATGCTACCTCCGTAGGAACTACTTGAAGACCAAAGTCTATACTATAGAAGTACCCCTAAACCCGAAGCCCTAAACTTATATGGGTAGTTCTCTAAATTAGGGTCCGGGTGCCGTACTATATTGGGGACCCAAAAAGGGACTCCAGTGTAGAGAACTGCCCAAATATCGACCTAAACCCTAAACTCCTAAACCTTATAAACCCCTAAGCCCCTAAACCCCCAAACCTTAAACCCTAAACCCTGTATAGGAGCCATAATGTACTATAGAAGTACATGGACATGTAGGGGAACCCCCAAAACCACTAACTCCTGATCCTGGAAGATCCTGCCCTGGTCCAACGCCGAAAGTGCAAGGGGGTTTAGGGTCCAAGCGTTACGTTAAGGGTGTAGGGTTCAGGGGTTTAGGGGTTTAGGGTTTAGGACTTGGGTTTTAGGGTTTAGGGTTTAGAGTTCAGGGGTTCAGATTAGGGCTTAGGGGTAAAATGGCGGTGATGATGATGATGACAATTGCTATGCTTGCAGCTGCTATTGGAGGGGGGAAGACAGCAATACAAGCTGCACTTATATCATGACGATGCGAAGTCTTGTCACTGACAACACTTGTGATTTAAGGCTCGTCATTCAAGGCAGGCTTGGCTTCAAAAGTCGTCCCTAAACCCTAAACCCTAAGCCGTGCAGTCCCCCTATGTTCCCCGGCTCACATAGCATATACCCGGCCCAACACATTCCAAATAGGATCTCTTTCGGATTCTTTTGGGTTCAGAGGCCTACATTTTGTTTGCTTGAACTCTAAGGTCACGTAGGTGTCAGCAGTCACTGCTGCAGGTGTGGATCACAGTCCTGCGAGCCTGCTGTTCCGCGCGGTAGAGGTGTCCCTGACTTGTTTGTGCAATGAGCGGTCTGCTTAATCGGCATGATGCTTTTCGGTGGTGTTGCCGAATATGTTCTACTAAAAGACAACTCACAACTTAAACTATTTCCCTTAGCATCAAAATATCCCGAAAGCCTTATATAATAGGGTCGTTGGGCCCAAAATCCTTAAAATATGAGTCCTTTGAGGGTAAGGGTTTACTCAGGCTTGTTGGTTTTCCGAGTTCATCCAGTACCCAAATACTTAGGGGCTGAGTAGGTAACCTTAAACCTTTGGGGCTTATATAAACCTATCATAATTCAAAAGGTTAACCTTTTTTGGGCTAAGGTACTCGGCCCCTAAGAATAGGGCTTCTAGTCGTCAATCATTGCTTATTTGAGGGGTATCGTGCTCTCTGGGGGGGCGGGCCTTCTCGTGATTCATTTTGTGTTTGAGGAGTATTGGGCTTCTAGCTGGGATAAGGGCTGTAAGAATGCTGATTACGACAACAGTGAATGAACAAACTAAGAAAAACTAAGAAACTAAAGCTTGTACTGGTTTAGAGTTTACTTTTGGGGGTTTAGGAAGTTTAGGATTAAGGTTTTTGGGGATTCCTACGGTTGATGATGTAAATCCTGCCATTACCCATGATATGGAATATACCATAATTCCCATAGTTTAGGGTCCTTAAGGTAATGCGGGATTTCTATCATCAACAGTAGACCGAAGCCGGTTAAGGCTTGAGGAACCCTTAGCTCACCTAAGCCGCTATGAAGAGTCGTACACGCAGAACGCAGTCGAGGGGATGACATACTTCGCCGCCTGATCAACTCAGAGTGCCTCTGCTTCGATGAGAGACCCTTACTCGTAATGTTGCCGAAATAGCTGCTTAAATAGCTCAAGGGTCTAGTACTACCTTAGAGTTTATTTAGAGTTTAGAATTTGGGGTTTATGTTTGGATTTAGCATGTTATGGCTTGTCCGTTGTTAGAGGCTTCGAGGATGTGACGTCATGTTGTACCCTGAAGCCCAGAAAGGTGGAACATGGATTTAGGATGATTTGTGCTAGGATCCCTTATACTTTAGCTTACGGGAATGAGGATCATGATGCTCCAACTTTCTGGCTGCTGCTATAGCACTACTGTTGATACTAGAAATCCTGCATTACCTTAAGGACCCTAAACTACGGGAATTCTGGTATATTCCTTATTATGGGTAATGGGAGGATTTATATCATCAACCGTATGGCAAGCGCGTTCGCCCGTGAGCCTGGCTCAACTCAGATTCTGGTCGGAATGTGAGAGCAACTGCCTATACAGTGGGCGACCACCATCATTCACAAGAGTCATTTACTTGGAGAGCCAATTGGAGAACTTTAAACTTGTTGGCCTTATATTTTAGGTCTATCAAAAAAGTTTGAACTTTTTTGGGCCTGGCTGTTGGAGAAGAGAGTTTAATAAGGCCTGAATATGATCGAAGCCATCAAATCTTCTAGAGGAGGGATGGATGCTGAGTTGAAGCTGGTCTGGGATTCAACTCCGTTGTGAGGGTTGTTTTCGATCCATGCATGGTGACCTGCGCCCGAGCCATACAGCCTTGTCCTACGGACGAATACTGAAGACCATCCGAAACTTTTGATTTGGATCAGTGCCCGGCCCCTAAACCCTAAACCCTAAACCCTATATGTCTCCAGCCACTTTGAAGGAAAGGCTTCGAGTTCTCCCGGCCACCTAAAGCCTCAAGCCCAGACCTTGAACCCGAGACCCCCAGCCCTACGGTTGATGATATATATAAATATATGTATATATATATATTTATATTTATATTTATTTATTTATTTATTGCATTACCCATAATAAGGAATACACCATAAGTCCCATAGTTTAGGGTCCTTAAGGTAATGCAGGATTTATATCATCAACGGTATGACAAAAGACTAAAAAGCATGAACCTCCTTAGTGCACTAACTCTGGATTCACCTGCTCCGTCCGTTGCGATGGGATGGTAAGTTCTTGTGAGGCAGGCGTCTCCGTTTTTTGTTTTTCCAATGTCAAAGCCGGGATCATTTGTAGTACTGCTCCCAGAGGTTCCTGCTGTGCAATAGAGTATCATATGCCCACAAAGCCTTATTCTAATCATTAATGCGGCTGTATTTGGTTTCAGGGTTGGGGTTTGGGGAGGTCATTCTAGGCTGAGGATATAAGGAGTGTAATTGGCTACATCCCCTTGTGGAATTTCTTTATTAAAGGGACTAGAGCATAAGAGACTAGAGCATGGGGTCCGTGTTTCTCAAGCCAAGATATGAGGGCCATGAACCTTCAAGTGCATCGCAGACGTCTGATCTCCTCAAGCGTTAAAATGCTAGTTCCCATCCCGTCTTGACTGCCCGCGAGCTTGAAATAAACCCTAAACCCTAAACCGAATTCGGTTCGAGCATGCAGCCAGGATCCCAAAACACGAAGCCCCTACCCCTGAGCCCTAAAGCCCGGAACTGTGAACCCAAAAACCTAAACCCTAAACCCCAAAATCCGTAAACCCCCAAACCCTACACCCCAAAACCGTAAGCCACCCCTTGTAGTTTTGGTGTCTAGGGTTTAGGGTTTAGGGTTTTGGTGTCTAGGGTTTAGGGTTTTGGTGTCTAAGGTTTAGGGTTTAGGTGTCTCGGGTTTCGGGTTTGGGGTTTAGGGGTTTAGGGTTTTAGGGTTCAGGGTTTTGGTGTCTAGGGTTTAGGGTTTTAGGGGTTTAGGGTGATAGAGGAACCTGATTAAGAAACCTTGGGTCTTTATGGTCCTTACATGGATCCCACTACTTTGGGGTTATAGGACCAGGGATTCTTGATCGGGTTTCTACATTAGGGTTTAGGCTTAGGGGTGTGGGGTAACTTGGGGAGGGCCTCCTGCTGTCATTTAGGCATGCTGGCTTTTGAGCATTCAGTGCCTGACTCATAACACAGAGATGAGCGGGGAACTGCGGTTGATGATACAAATCCTGCATTACTCATCATAAGGAATATACCACAAGTCCTATAGTTTAGGGCTCGTTAAGGCAATGCAGGATTTACATCATCAACCGGTTGCTGATAGAAATCCTGCATTACCTTAAGGACCCTAAACTATGGGAATTCTGGTATATCCCATATTATGGCTAATGCAGGATTTAGATCATCAACCGTAGTACCGACCCTAAACCCTAAAACCCTAAAGCCCTAAAACCCTAAACCCTAAAACCCTAAAACCCTAGGACCCTTCGGGATCCTGACCATAACTCCGAGATGAGCTGGGAACTGTTGGTGTTTTTTTTTGCCCAGCTCTGGGCCTGGCCTTCGAGAACCGTGGGCTAAGCGCTTCATTCCCCTTTGCCCATGCAAAACTCATAGTTGTAGGGTTTAGGGATTATATTCCCTAAACCCTAAAACCCTAAAGCCCTAAACCCTAGAGCCCTAAACCCTAAAACCCTAAAAACCCTAAAACCTAGACCTTGAGAAGATGTGTCATCCGAGCCTTAAGGCTTTAGCGCGACACCCTAAACACTGTAAGCCCTAAGCCGTCAACCCTAAAACCTAGGCTCTAAACCCCAAAACCTACACCCCGAAATGCTAGGCAGACCCTTCAACTACCCTCTAATATACCCTCTTATACATACCCACTATGGAGGACCATAGTGGCTCCATTAACGGGCCCTTATTAGTCACAGTCCTGGTAGATCCCAAATCCTAAACCCTAAACTCTAAGCCCTAAACCCTGAACACTAAACCCAAAACCCCAAACCCTAAACCCCAAGCCCTAAACTCTGAACCCTAAACACTAAGCCCTAAACCCCAAAGCCTAAACCCTAAACCCTAAACCCAGCCGGGAGGATGGACCCCACCGATGAGTCTACCCCAAGGAGCTCCTCTCAAACGCCCGTCGGAGGCTAGATCCTTTTTGGAGGGTCAAAGGACTTCCTGAAGGATCCTTACAGGGTGTAGGGTTTAGGATCTAGGGTTTAGGGTTTAGGGTTGAAGGATCCTTAAAGGGATCTATGAGGGTTCTAACTTAGTAGCTGAATGAGTACACTCTATTTTTTTTGGTATAATATGACAGAGCTGACAGTGCACGTTTAGTGCTTATGAACTCAGCAACTAAGTCGATAAGGGCGAGTATGAGGTTTCTTAACTCGCTATTTCATAGACTTATAAGCATCACGAACCCAATTACGGGAGATGAGATAAATCCTGCATTACCCATATCAAGGAATAGACCATAATTCCCATAGCTCAGGGTCCTTGAGGTAATGCAGGATTGCCATCATCAACAGTGTTTCATAGACTTACAAGCATCACGAGCCCAATTAGGATCCCTTTTCGGCTACTTCTAAGCAAACCCTAAACCCTAAAATCCTAAGCCCTGCAATCCTAAACCCTAAATCCTAAAATCCTACACCCTAAACCCTAAAGTCCTAAAACCCTAAACCCGGATTGTTTTTTTCGGCTACTTAATTGTCTACTTATGGCCCTCCGAGTAGAGGATCTCAGCGGTGCAGGCCCAGACCTTCCGAAACCCCTCAAAGGAATCTATACCCTAAATTTAATTATAGTGGGATCCCCTAATATGAAGGATCCCTAATATGAAGTAAGGATGCCCTAAATTATAGTAGGATCCCCTAAGATGAAGTAAGGATACCCTAAATTATAGTGGGATCCCCTAATATGAAGTACGGATGCCTTAAAGTATAGTAGGATCCCCTATCTGAAGCAAGGATACCTTAAATGTAGTAGGATCCCTTAATTAATCGGAAGGTGTATTCCTTGATTGCGGGTTTTGGAATGTTTGGGAGGCTTTTTGCTTCGGGTTGGCGGTCAGGGTACAGGGTTTAGGGTTCAGGGTTTAGGGTTTAAGGGTTCAGGGTTCAGGGTTTAGGGTTTAGGGTTTAAGGGTTTAGGGTTCAGGGTTTAGAGTTTAGGGTTTTCAGGGTTTAGGGTTCAGGGTTTGGGGTTTAGGTATCCCTGGTAAAGAACGCATTATGGCAGATCCCAAACTTGTTTCTGTTGGTGTGGTCCCTTTTCTGGATCCCTACCTAAGATTCTTGCATACTTAGTGAAGTCATAAGGCCCACTCCCCCGTCTTAGTCCCTCATATACCTAACCCTAAACCCTAAATGAACCAATGGACCGCCAAACCCTTTGACAAACGCCGTATCGAACTTGCGGCCTCATTGCAAGAACCCTTACAGTATTAGGGTTCAGGGTTTAGGGTTTAGGGTGTAGGATTTTAGGGTTTAGGGGTTTAGGGGTTTTGGGGGTTTAGGGGTTTAGGGGTTCAGGTTTAAGGTTTAGGGTTTAGGATTTTAGGGTTTAGGGGTTTAGGGGTTTAGGGGTTCAGGGTTTAGGGTTCAGGGTTTTAGGCTACATAGGTCTAGGGCCTAGGGTTTAGAGTTGAGGGTTTTGGGTTTAGAGTTTTAGGGTTTGGGGTTTAGGGTTTAGGGTTCAGGGTTTAGGGTTTTTAGGCTACTCCCAGGCTACATCGTGGATACTCAATTTTTTTGATTGGCTGAGCTCGGAGTCTCTGATACGGTTGATTATATAAATCCTGCTTTAACCATAACAAGGAGTATACCACAGTTCCCATAGCTTAGGGCCCTTAAGGTAATGCAGGATTTATAGCATCAACAGTGCCGATGCTCAGAAGGGTTTCAGGTTTTATGGCGCAGGGTTTTAACCCCTTTGTCCTGAACGCTTGGCTTAGCCCTGAACGGTAAATGTTGTTTGATAAGCCTGGAGTGACTACACCCAAAGCCCTTAAACCCTTAAACCCTAAACCCTAACCCCAAGCGCTATTCCCCATAAGCCCTAAACCCTAAACCCCAAGCCCTGTTCCCCATAAGCAATTAAACCCTAAACCCTAAACCCCAGGCCCTATTCCCCATAATTAAGCCCTAAACCCTGAGCCCGAAACCCCAAGCCGTATTCCCCATAATTAAGCCCTAAACCCTGAGCCCAAAGCCCGAAATCCCTAGCCCGGCTCGAAAAGCCCCAGCGCCCAGATGCAGCTGGCAGTGTCGCAGACACCACCCAGGCCGGCCGACGTGGCTGACACGGCTGATGGCTTCAAGTCTTCAAGGCAGTAGGACTATATCATTGGATCGAGCATAGGGGTATATTGTAGAAATAAGCATAGTATAAACCCGAAACCCTAAAGCCTAAAGCCCCTAAACCCCAAACTCAGCGTATAGAGGGAAAAAGGTATATAGAGTCTACCCATAGGCTCCATAGTGGTTCCTTTTTATGTTTTATATTTAGAACCCTCTAAGGAAATTCCCAAAAGGGAGCTGCTAGGGAGCCTATGGATAGAGGTGTGGGCTGACTGCTATCAGGATTCAGGGCTGCCTTGCGGAATTCCTTGGCCCGGGCTCAGGGTTGAGGGGTTGAGGGTTTAGGGCTTATAGGGTTTAGGGTTTATAGGGTTCAGGGCTTAGGGCTTAAAGGGTTTAGGGGTTTAGGGTTTATAGGGTTTATAGGGTTTAGGGTTTAGGGTTTATAGGGTTTGTGGTTTAGAGTTTCGGGTTTAGGGTTCTTGGAATGCGAGCTCAGTACTTTGAGGATCATGGGACTTAGTAAGCGCGGCTATGAGTACTTAGAAGCACAGTTGCCTACACCCTTCTAGAACCCCTTCTAAGATTCAAAAAGTGTTTTCAAACCCTTCTAGAACCCCGTTTACGATTCAAAAATTGCTTATAACCTGAGTTACTAAGTGGCATGATCCTTTCAGTAAGGTTCGGCTTGAGCCAAAGCACGAGCTTGTAAGGCTTCGTGTTGGGTCAATTGTCTCGTCAGCGGTGGTGCTGATGGTGCTGGCGGTGCTGGTGGTGCTGGTATGGCTGTCGCCACGGTTTAGGGTTTAGGGCTTAGGTCAGCATTGAACCTCGTTAGCTTTAGTAGTCATCATCAGTGGTAGTATCCTGAAGATGGCAAAGCATCAAGCTATGAGCATAAACCCTAAACCCTAAACCCTAAGCCCTTAAACCCTAGACCCCTAAATCCTAAACCCAGCTAAACCCTAAACCCTAAACGCTAAACCAGCAAGCAATAACAAGCAAGCGCAGGCGGCTCCGACGATGGCTGAAGTGGAGGGGGCTGTCATCTTAGGCCGCAGCCTCGGAAGCAGTCCTAAACCGCAAATCCATCTAAACCCTACTTCCTACACCCCTAAACCCCTAAACCCCAAACCCTAAACCCCTAAACCCTACACCCTACCCCCTAAACCCCTAATCCCCTGCACCTAAACCCCAAACCCTAAACCGTGGCTAGGGGTCCAAAAGGGCAAATCAACGGGAAGCTTTGGCAGACGAATGTAAAACCCATTCTGGTAGCTTAAACATTGAATCCCTTAACAGGAGCCCAGTTTAGAGTTTGGCTGTCGGGTTTGGGCCTTGTCGGTATAAGTAGGGATTGTTCTTGCGGGTTTGGGTTTAGGGGTTTAGGCGCTTAAGGTTTAGGGCTTATCTACGACATTTTCAGGTGGCTAGTTACCGTTATAGGAGCCTTAAAGAAGGTCTATATACTTTATAGAAGCCTTATAGAAGCCCTATATACCCTAAACTCCCCACCTGTAGTTTCCTTTAAATGAGAACAGCAGAAAGCCCTAGTTGCGGATTTGTTGTGGTGTGGTTTAGGCTTGGGTTAAAGTCCTGGAGTATGTACAAATCCTTCTTTGAGGGTTCTGAGAACGGCTTAGGGGCTTTTGGCCAGTTAACACTAACCTCTAAACCCAAAACCCTAAACCTCTAAACCCTAAGCCCCTAAACCCTAAACCCAAACCCTGAACCCTAAACCCTAAACCCCTGAACCCTAAACTCCTGCTGCGAGTACTTTACCCGAACCATGGATCCATATACATGTATATACTTTTGCTGTAATGCAGGACCCTTTCTAGGTAGTTTAGGCCCAAGAACATACTATATGGGTACATGAACCCACAGGTGTACCTATATGCATGGGCAACCATTTAACTCATTTCCTAAACCCTAGGACTCTTGACCCTAAAGTGTGCATGTACTCTTACTTGGAGGCCCAAGGGACTTAGTAAGTGGGTTATAAGTAGAGTTATAAGTACCCTAAATGGAGTTACCCTAACTATAACCGTACGTATAACCGACTTACTAAGTCCCCTGGGCCTCCAAGTAGGGCCATTTTGTACATCAGCAGCTGCGCACGTGGACCCTTACGGGAACCCTGAACATTCCCCCAAACCCTAAAACCTAGACCCTAAACCCGTCTTGGCGGATCTTGAGGCTTACAGTACCCCTGATCCGGTTTAGGGTTTAGGGTTTAGGGTTTATAGGGTTTAGGGTTTAGGGTTTAGAGTTTAGGGTTTACTTGGAGGATCTTGGGACTTAGTAAGTAGGGTTAAAAGTACCTTAATTGGGGGGTTATATGTAATTAGAACTATAGTTGCCTTATTTATAACCCCAGTTACTAAGTCCCATGATCCTTTAAGTAGACTTGAAACCCTAAACCCTGAACCCTCAACCCCAAACCCTAACCCTATACCTGAAACCCTCAAAGAAAGCAAGCCCGCACCCACTTCCCGAAGCGGGAGCTCGATGTTCACAGACCCAAACCTATACCCTGAACCCGATAGAGCCCAATAAGGGTTTTGGGTTTAGGGTTTAGGGTTTAGGGTGGTTTTGGGTTTAGGGGTTTAGGGGGCACTTCTATAGTATAGACTTGGTCTTACAGTAATTCCTATAGAGGTAGTTTGGGTTTAGGGTTTAGGGGTTTAGGGGTTTAGGGGTTTAGGGGTTTAGGGTTACGGGTTTAGGGCTCGGCAAAGCCTAAATGCCACAGGGCCCGCGCGAGCCTGTAAGACCCTATCGATTTTCGCGTCGACCCAGGGGGTGATCTCGCGGAATTCTTGGACAGCCCCTTAGGCGCCGATTGCAAGCTGTCACAGGGTAGAGGTTTTGGGGCTCTTTGGGTTTGGGATTTAAGGTTTATAGGGTTTAAACCTTATAAGTCCTAAACTCCTAAACCCTAAACCCGAAGCCTTGAACCAAGTCCTCTGAACCCTATAAACCCCAACCCCTAAAGCTTGAGCGTCTCAGGCTTTTTTCGAGGTAAGCTGGCCTTCGGGTTGAGGGTTCTGTGCTCCTTGGCACTTAGCTTTCCTCTTAGGCTCTTAACGTTTTTTGAACGTTTCCTTACATTCCCTAGGGTTCTTTGCTCCTTGGCACTTAGCTGACTTAGCTTGCGTCTCAGACTCTTAACCTTTTTGAACGACTCGTTATATTCCCTTCATAGGGGTACCCCAAAAAGTTCACTTTTGGCAGGGGTGCCATGGTGTTTATGCTGTACTTTAAACCCCTAAACCCTAAACTCCCTAAGCCTTCAATACCTTAAATACCCTAAATACCCGAAATACCCCAAATACCTTAAATACCCTAAACCCTGAACCCTAAACCCTAAGCCCTAAGCCCTAAACCCCCTAAACCCTGAAACCCTTAGCCCTAAACCCTAAGCCCTAAATCCTGAAACCCTAAACCCTAGGCCCTAAACCCTGAAACCCTAAACCCTAGAACCCTAAACCCTAAAACCCTAAGACCCTAAACCGGCTTCAGGTCCCGGTCTCATTCGTCTTACTTGCAGGCTTCTGGGGCCTTGCGGAGCCGTCGTTTTCAACACTGGCCCATGCTGTTTAGGGGCTTACCTTAAGCTACCAAAACCTACTTTTTGTAGGGTCCCTATAAGGTCTATATTCGGGTTGAAAAGAACCTGCACAAAAAAGTAGGTTATGGTAGCTTAGGGTAGGGTTTCGAGGACATGACTTTAGTGAGTTCGGGGCGGCTCACGGTAAGCCAAGTTTGGTTTTAGGGTTTGGGTTGCGGCCTAGTTCTTTCAGGAAACTACAGGTGGGGAGTTTAGGGTATACAGGGCTTCCATAAGGTATATAGACCTTCTATAAGGCTCCTATAACGGTTACTACCCACCTGAAAATGTCCTAGAAGTTCCGGCTCTAGCGAACCACATGTGCTGTTGGTTTGCAGAAGAAAAAGGCTTTGGGGCCCGTTTCTCAGCGGTGTTGACAGGTTCCGCGCTAACCTTCAATGTTACTTTTATTTCGGTATGCATTTACCCATAGGCTCCTTAGTAGTTCCTTTTTGGGATTACCTCACAGGATTCTAAATATGAACCATAAAAGGAAC
>CAJNJA010007216.1:0-14589 GCA_905231915.1 Symbiodinium necroappetens
TCGAGCTGACAGACGATGACGTACGCCCGATTTAGGCGCGCGTAGCCTGTCGAAAATGGTGTTTGAGGTTTTTGGAGCTGTGGAAAAACCCCAAACTACACCCTCCAAACTAAACCCGCATTGAACCCCAAACTCCCTAGACCCTAAACCCTAGACCCGAAAACCGAATCTGAACTCTAAACTCCGGCTTTGCAGGTGCCCCAACTCCTTGTTTGCTTGAAGCCGGTTTAGGGTTTAGGGTTTAACTTCAGGGTTTAAGGTTTAGGGTTTCAACGCGCAGCCTGCGGGATACGGTTCAGGGTTTAGGGTTTAGGGTATCTGTTAAAACGAATAGACTAATGGATTAACAAAGAAAGACGTGTATGTAAGTACAACTGTTTAACCTTAGCAAAATTCGACACATATCATGCAACAACGAAATCGAGAAAGCCTGCTGGAGGAGCCTAAATAATTACGAATACTCTTCTGGAGGTTCCTTCTTATACTTCTAGCACAGTATACCCGAAAACCCTATTCGAATTATAAGGCTTCAAGATTAAACCCGACCCGCCACAGCCTGATAACCCACTCCGGAGGGGCCTTGCATGTCCCTGAAGGTGGTCTGATAGGCTCCGGTGAGCTGCGCCACCAAGAGGTTCCTGGTCTCTGGTCTAGCAATAGAGGGGTTTAGGGTTTAGGGTTTAGGGTTTAAGGTTTAGGGTTTAGGGTTTAGGGTTTATATAGGGCCTTAATGACTAGAATAGGGTTCCGTTACGGGTTGCTACCCGCGCTCTGTATATAAGGGCTCGATAACATGGGGGTAGTGCTCTGGGGTCTACTCTAGTAGAGTTATGATAAGGGCTAGAAGAGGAACCTATTTCTAGTTGTTTCGACCCCAACAGGAGGTAAATAAGCTTCAGGATAACCCACGGGTGTGAGTGTCTGACATTCTTCTGTGGCCCTTAGGCCCGAAATCCTGAACCCTAAGCCCCAAAAGGCCCTGAAGGATGGACCTCGACGACGGTTTTAATGAACATAGGGCTACTTAGGGCTACTCGGGGACTTTCAAACCAGGGGAACTCCAATTAGAAGCTACTTACTATCTCCCTGAGCTCTCAAATCAAAGATGTCTACCCTGTAGTTAAAAGGTAAGCAGACACAAATTCTTGGAGCTCAACAAGGCATGACACAGAAAGGAACAGACAAAGAAAGTCCCCAAGAACTGCATTAAAAAACTCGCCGGGGTCATGTTATCGTCAGGCTGGAAAGCCCTGAACCTGAAACGATAACGAAACCAGAGTCGCAGTAACAGTAGCCGGAGCCGTAGCCGTGGCAGTAGCAATAGCGGTATTCGGACTGAGAGTAGGAGTAAAAACAAAAGGAGTAGTAGGAGCTGTGTATGAGTAGGAGTTGTATCATTGTAATTTTTAGTAGTAGTAGTAGTAGTAGCAGCAGCAGCAGCAGCAGGCAGGGGGCAGGAGGCAGGAAAAGGCGAGGGCAAGCAGCGGCAAGCAGCAAGCAGCAAGCGCCAGCAGCAGCAGCAGCAAGCAGCAAGCAGCAAGCAGCAAGCAGCCAGCAGCAGCAGCAGCAGGAGGAATAGCGATGGTAGTCGCAGGAGGAACAACTCGAGGAGGAGGAGGAGGAGGAGGGAAGGGAGCCGCAGCAGCAGTATCCATGACAGGCAAGCTGGAGACAGCGGTCAAAGTGAAAGCGATAACAGTAAGAGAAATGATGAAGGTAGTTAGTGTAGGGGCCTGAATTATCAGAACCGGATTTTGGGGTATACTATGCTATAGTCATAATAAGGAACCCCTCAAATAGTATAGGTAATTGTTTAAGCCCCTATTACAACGTCTGAAACGCTATTCTTGATGCTCGAAAGCTGGTGTTGGACTGCTAGACCGCTGTCGAGCAGCAGCAGGACCACAAAGACCAAGGTCACAAAGACGGAAACGGCCACAAGGACGGGCACATACTCGGTCAATGTCGCATAGCTCGAAGGGGGAAACATTCCTCAGCTTTTTCGCGTGGACTTTGGCTGGGGGTTGACGATCTATGGAGGTTTAGAGGTGCCAAAGGGTTTAGGGTTGAGGGTTTAGGGGTTTAGGGTTTAGGGTTTAGGTTTAGAGGTGCAAAAGTTTTGGCCTTTGTGGCCTATAGGGCTGATACCCAGCCTGGCACAACAGAAGAACACGCCAGGACCGAAGGAATTTGATGGAACAAGAGTTTGTACGAGAACCATGCGTACCCGACTAAACCCAACTTCTAATTACCCGAAGCCCTAACCTCAACGCTGTGTGCCTAGTTGGTTGGTCCTCCACATAAAGCCCTGACCAGAATTGAAACCACGACCTTGAAATCGATGAAACCCAATGATGAAAACCCACAGATTCCTATACAACCCTATCAGTGCAACCCTGAGCTCAACAAACCTACAACCTTCAGGACAGGGTTTTGGATGGCAGCCAGGGCCACCTTTGCAAGGTTTCGGATCAGATGCTACGGTTGATGGTAGAAATCCTGCATTACCCATAATAAGGAATATACCCTACTTCCCCGAGTTTAGGGTCCTTAAGGTAATGCAGGACTTCGATCATCAACCGTAGTTCGGGGTTTAGTGAAGTAGGGGCCTTAATAATTAGAATATGGTTTTGGGGTTGTTCATACTACAGATAGAATAAGGAACCCCCAAAATAATATAGGTAATGATTGCGCCATTGTTACTTCGAATCTGATTGGGGCCAGTTTAATGCGTGCCTGCATTCCTTCTGGGAAAAAGCAGCCCTAAGCCCTAAACCCTAAACCCTAAACCCTAAACCCTAAGCCCTAAACCCTAAGCCCTAAGCCCTAAACCCTAAACTGTCGAACAAGCCCGGAGCCTTCAACATCGCCTCGACTTGCACACGGGAGTCTAACCCTCTTGCAATCCAGGGATCAAAGCGCGCTAGCAGCTAGCACGGTTTAGGGTTTAGGGTTTAGGGTTCTCATATCCAGCTCGAAAGCTACATCCTAATAGGACCTTTAAAAACCCACATCCCACCCCACACCCAACACCTTGTCCCTAAGCACTTAACCCTCAACCACTAACCCCTAAACCTTTGTCCCTAACAGAACGAAACCCAAACTCCTTCAGGTAAGTAGAAGATAAAATGTATTGTTTGGAGATCCCTATAGAACAAACCATAACCCAAGAAGGAGGCAAACCCCAAACCCTAAACCCTAAGCCCTAACCCTAAACCCTAAACCCTAAACCCTAGAACCATAACCCAAGAAGGAAGCCATGCAACAGTCCCCAAAGCCAGTGTAGCCTAATCCTGCACCGGAAACCCTTCTCCCAATACCCTAAACCCCTGAACCACTAAATTCTAAACCCGGTTCAGGGTTTAGGGCTTTGGGTTTAGGGCTTTGGGTCTAGGGGTTAGGGCCCGGGATTCAGTAGAACCCTGGACCCTAAAGGTCCCGAAACCCCCTAAGGTTTAGGGTTTACCTGTGACCCCAAACCCTACAAAATAGTAGGTTATGACCCCTTGATTAGAGGGTAGAACCCATAAAACGGTAGGTTTTTGGATCCCCAGGTAGGGTTTAGGGACACCTACCCCCGCAACCCAAAGCTCCTGAAAGCCTCAAACCCTCTATAAGGTATATAGACCTTCCACAAGGCTCCTATAACGGTAGCTACCCACCTGAAAATGTCCTAGAGTACACCCTCAAGCCTAGACGTCCCCACTAATCCAGGCCCTACACCCCTAATAGAGGGGCCTTAATAACAAGAATATGGTTATGGGGTATATTAAACTATAATTGTACTAAGGATCCCCCCCCCCCAAAAAAAAAAATCTTAGTAATTATTTAGGCCCCTCTATTAATATGAACCTGTATCGCTACACCCAGTGATCGGCGGGCATTGCAAGATAGGCTCCCAGGGAGATCTTCAAGAGAGAGTAGACCCATATGAATACACCATCGTACTCCAGCCTGAGACCAAAAGAGCAGTTTAAAGAGGATGGGGCTGTGCCCCGGGGGTTTGCGTTTAGGGGGTACGCTTTAGAGTGTAGGGCTTATTTAGGCTTTAAGGTTTAGCGTTTAGGGAAGAGGGTTTGGGGCTCTAGAGTCTCGGGTTTGGGGTGATTTCCCGGTCCTCTTGGGAATGGGGTCGAACGGTTGATGGGATACAATATACATCCTTTGCATTACCCATAATAAGGAATAGGTTCAGGGTTTAGGGTTTAGTGTTTAGGGTTTACCCAGAGTAAGGAATATACCATACTTCCCTCAGTTTAGGGTTCTTAACTTAAGGTAATGCAGGATTTGTATCATCAACAGAATCATCCGAAAGGCGAACGGTTCTGGTCCTTGAAGCGGCACAGAGGACCGAAATGGGCCAAAACGGCACGTTGGAAGACCGTCTTGGGTCATGCAATAGGCACGGGAACAGGCGGGATTGAGCCCTCCGGTACGTGCCAGTTCCATCTGGCTCGATGGCCTCGGCCCGACAGCGGGTTTCACCATGTCGCGCGAAAAAGGTCGGAGCCCGGCATGAAGTCGCATGGATCCACCTTGCGATAGCATGTGAAATCACGTGCAAGACCACACTCGCGCCGAGGGCTCAGGAAGTGTGTCCACGAAGTTCGGGGGGGACAAGACAGGCCGGAGCCCGATGTAGAAGTCGGTTTCGATAGCTGCAAACCGCGGGTTATCATCATCATCATCACCATCATCACCATCATCATCATCATCATCATCTCGCTCGATGAGGGGACTGACTAAGCTGTGTTTATTATGCTCCAGTTGCATGGGCTTGGCTCGCCTGACATCAAGATGAGGAGAGTAAGCGCTGCAACCAAAACATTAACCAAGAGACAGACGTTGGTCACCCCTAAACCCTAACCCCGAAACCCTAACAAGCGTTAACTTCGAGCCAGCCACCGCTCTCGCGGCATAGGAGGCAACAGTGCGACAATCAGCGCAAATCTTCTCGCGACTTCCCACAAACATCTTATGGCGCCAAGCTCCATAGCCAATCAGAGTATTCGAAAACCCTAAACCCTCAACCCTGAACCCTAAACCCGTAACCCTAAACCCTAAACCGTTTGATGCACCGTTTAGGGTTTAAGGTTCAGCGCGAAGCATCAGCCCCCAGGTTCATAAGCCCCATGGCCCCTTCATGAACGTGGGTATAGGCCTCTGAACTAGGGTCCCTTGTTGGGTCCGCCCCCCAAAAAAAAGTGCGGCACCCTTCTAAACAGGACCCCCAAAAAGGGACCCTAATTTAGAGAACTACCTTATAGCAGCCTTCTAGATATAAACCCTATAGAAACCTTAAAGATCCCAAAAAAGAACTCCAGAAGAGACCCTAATTTAGAGAACTACTTACATGCTTGCTTTTAGCCCCAAGGCTTATGGGGTTAAAGTTGGGTTTAGGGTTTAGGGTTTAGGATTTCGGGTTTAGGGTTTAGGGTTTAGGATTTCGGGTTTAGACGGTTTAGGGTTTAGGGTTTAGGATTTCGGGTTTAGGGTTTAGGGTTTCGGGTTTAGGGTTTCAGGTGTAGGGTTTAGGGTTGGCGTCGCGGGGATAGGGCTTCCCCCAACCGCAGAAAAAACTCCAGGAGCCTTCATAAGTAGGGTTTAGGGTTCCTTTTATAACGGGTTTAGGGTTTAGGACTTAGGGTTTAGGGCTCCGTTTATAAAGGGTTCTATAGAACCACAGCAGGGGTTCTACAACACAGGAGCCTTCACAATTAGGGTTTTGGGGTTTAGGGTTTAGGGTTTAGGGTTTAGGGCTTATTGGGTTTATTGGGTTTAGGGTTTATTGGGTTTATATAGTTATCATCAGGACCCCTTTAAGAAACGATGCTGGCAAGGCTTCTATATTTCACCCAACCGCCGGGAACCCAAGACCTTGAAATCCAAACCATCAGGGTTTGGGAGTTTCGCGGGTAAGGGAGTGTAAGCTTTGCGTCCTAAACCCTAAACCCTAAGCCCTAAATAAACCCTAACCGTCCCCTAAACCCTAAACCCTAAGCTCTAAACCCTAAACTGCTTGGGGTTCGGGGTCTAGGCCACAAGTCTGACGTATCTTTGAGCGCAGGGAATGCAACCACGACCCTAAAACCTGAACCTCAGGGTGTTAGGGCTTAGGGCTTAGGGTTTAGGGCCTCAACCCCTAAACCCGAACCCCTTCCCCCCTGCCCCCCAACCCCCCCCCAAGCAGCTACGCCAAGAAGCAGCGTGTGGTTGAGGGAGCCTTGCTTGAATTCTTTCGCGCTTAGGGCTCGGGACTTAGGGTGTTTGGTCTACCGGACTTGGGGTTTAGGGCTCGAGGTTTAGGGTTTCGGGCTCAAGGTTTAGGCCACACGGCTTCAAAGCACCACGCTAAACAGCTGAAGTTCCAAGGAGACGATGGAAGAAGCCCTAAACCCTAAACCCTAAACCCTAAACCCCTAAACCCTAAACCCTAAACCCTAAAATTTCAAAAGTTAAGGAACTTAGGGATTCAGGGTCCTGTAGGATCTACCTTAATCTACCAACACCCTCTTTTTTGTGGGGTCTTATTATAAGCCCTAATTTGGGATGTATAGGGACCCTACAAAAAAGTAGGTTCTGGTGGGGTTTGGTGTTTGAGAATTTCGTTTTTTATAGGACGAGCGCCGATTCGACGGATTTGAGGTCGGTGTTATTTGGATTTAGGGTGTTGGGCTTGACGGGTTGGTAGTGTTTTATGGGCTATAAGGATTCGAAAACAGAGAGATTAGTAACACAAGGACCACGGCGTGAGGTACCCGGCATTCAAACAAAAAAACTGTGCATGAGAAGAGTTCATGCTCGGCCGGGTCTCAAGGACGCATGAAGAAACTAGCACAGCGTCGGCATAAAGGAGCTGTTGGAGGGCCCAGGAGTGGAAAGCCCCAAAGTCAACCTTCTAATTTAGAACACCCTAAACCCTAAACCCTAAATCCCGAAATCCCTAAACCCTAAGCCCTAAACCCTAAATCCCTAAATCCCTAAACCACACCCTAAAACCCTAAATCCATAATAAAAAAAAACCTAAACCCCAAACCCTGAAGCTTCTAACACCTCCGAAACCTCCACCCTGTAGGTATCCAGCCACGTGGGACTAGGTTTCAGGTCTCTTGTGATCCTGCAGATACGGTTTAGGTTGTAGGGTTTAGGGTTTTAGGGTTTAGGTTGTAGGGCTACGGGAAGCAATCCCGCTACAAAACCCATCTAAAGCTGTGCTAAATCCCTATGAACACGCATGACAGCCCTATAATGAACCCTATACCGGCGGAATACGCGTTAAATTGAACAAGTAAGCCCCTCGCGACCCCAAGTATACCCCCTTAATCTAAAGGGCATTTGTGGCTCTCCGATGACAGATCGGAGGGGCATGGCTGGGCCCAGGGTTTGGGGTTTAGGGGTTTGACGTTTGGGGTTGAGGGTTTAGCGTTTATTGTAAGTACCCTAGCTACGGTTGTTAACTATCTGTAACTATGGTTACTTTATGGTTACCTTATTTATGACCCAAGTTACTAAGCCCCATGGTCCTTTTAGTAAGGCTCTGGGCAGAAGAGACAGAGATCGACTGGACCTGAGTAAGTAGGGTTATGATTGGAGCTATAAGTCCTCTAAGCGGGGTCGGTTTAAGGTTTAGGTTTAAGGTTTCCCTAAACCCCTAAACCTCTAAACCCGAAACCCTAAACCCCTGAGCCCTAAACCCTAAACCCTAAACCCCTGAACCCTAACCCTAAACGAAATTTACTTATCCCCCTACTTAGAGGGTCCCCAGAGCTCTTAAGTAAAGTCAGGCCGACTCCCTCAAAACCCTTTCCTGCTATCCTTCCGAGAAGTTAGGGTTTAGGGTTTAGGGTGTAGGGTTAAGGAGTGCGGCGTATTTTCCGGAACGTCTTGAAAGGCTTAGGGCTTATAAAACCCAGTCAACCGCTTACACAACCCGACAAAACCGACGTGCATCCCTTACAATCCCCTACCCACCTCCTATAAAAAAGAAGCTTTTGAAACTCTCCGAGATCTCTAAAGCCCAAAACCCTCCAAGAATCTACAACAACCCCCCCCCCCAACCCCTGAACCCTAAAACCTGAACACCAAAACAGTAGGGTTCATATAAAGCACCCTAACAAAGACCCTGGGTTTCTTCATCAGGTTCCTACATTAACCCCTAAACCCTAAACCCTAAACACCAAAAAGCCCCCAAACCCCTAAACCCAAAAGGCCCTCTGGGATCTCTCCAGGAGGCTGATGGCCGTTGCAAAGGCGAGGATTAAGAATCCAAGCGCCAAGCCGAAGAGAACGAGCTGAAACGGTTTAGACGTTTAGGGTGTAGAGGTTTAGGGTTCCGGGTTTCGGGTTTAGGGTGTAGAGGTTTAGGGGTTTAGGGGCTTAGGGTTTCGGGTTTAGGGCTCAGGGTTTAGGGGTTTAGGGTCTAGGGGTTAGCTGAAGTCGGTGAGATGTTGGTGGGTTCTAGGGTTGTGGGTTTTGGAACTGGGTTTAGGGTTTAGGGCTTGGTGTTTTGGATTTAAAGTTTAGAGCAGGTTCAGGGTTAGGGTTCAGGGTGTAGGACTTAGTTGGGCTGTGTAAGGGGTCCTACAGGTGCCTTCAGTCAGGGTACCTATACAGGTTTCTTAGTGGTCGTGGTGGTCGTTGTCGTCGTCGTTGTTGTAGCAGCAACAGCAGTAGTTCTTAATGAGCATTGGGGTTCGGTAAGGCTTTATAGTTTAGGTTAGGGTTTTGGTCCTGGGCTTCGGCTTCGAAATTCATGTGCTCGCAGGCACTGGCCGTGTATTGTTGACATCGCTGTGGGCTGGGTGCTTTGGATGGCTGGAGCGAGACGAAGACCAAGAGTAACATGAAGCTGGAGATACGAAGATGCGGTGACGAAGATGATGGCGCAGAAAAAGACGAAGATTATGATCATTGTTGATTTTAACATTCATTAGTAATAGCAGCAGCAGCAGCAGCAGGAGGAGGAGGAGGAGGAGAAGGAGTAGTAGTAGTAGTAGGAATGGTGGTGGTGGTGGTGGTAGTGGTAGTAGTGGTAGTAGGTAGTGGCAGTGGTAGTGGTAGTGGTAGTGGTAATGGCAGTGGTAGTGGTAATGGCAGTGGTAGTGGTAGTGGTAGTGGTAGTAGTAGTAGTTGTTGTTGTTGTTGTTTGTTGTTGTTGTACTAGTACTAGTAGAAGTGGTAGTGGTAGTGGTAGTGGTGGTAGTAGTGGTAGTAGTGGCAGAAGTGGTAGTAGTGCCGGTAGTAGTAGTAGTAGTAGTAGCAGCAGCAGCAGCAGCAGTAGTAGCATGATCATTACTGCTGTTAGTAGTAGTATAGTTGTTCCCATGGCTGTAACTGTGCTTCTGATTATGTGTATGATGATGACGAGGATGAACTGCCTTGTGAGGTGCAGGCTGCCAGGCCCCGAAGCCCTGATGTAGGGGCCCTACCAGGCCCTACCATTTACTGGGTTCTTGTTACGGGATTTTGTTTAAGTTGCTATAAGTGGGGTCTATAGTAAATAATGGGGTTTCCTTATTATGGCAACTTGAATTTAAATCCCCTAACAAGCACCCAGTCTAGGTGTATAGGATACAATCTGTTTAGGGGCTCCAAGGGAAAAGACTAACTATTCTGAAACCTATAGTGGCCCAACAAGACCTGCATCATCTACGGCGATATTAAGTCTCATCTTTCAGTGATTCCTAGAAGGACTATCGTAATGGCCACTTCTGAGGGTCTTATGGCGGTTCCGACAAGGGCTCCCTTTCCAGAGATATTGTACGGGACATTACAGGGATCATTCTCAGTTGCCTGAGTCCAAACCTAAACCCTAAACCCTAAACGATAAACCCTAGCAATCTCACGAAGCACCCGGAAGTTGCCTCCGAGACCACCCGGCTGCACGCCAGCATGAAGGCGGAGACCTGCATCGACCTTGCCGTTTAGGGTTTAGGGTTTAGGGTCCGTGTCTTGCAGATTCCACAGAGGAAATCCTACTCTGAGCCTCACCGACCCAGACTATAAACCGAACATCTGTGGCAAACCCAAACCCTATGGGTTTATGTAACAGCAAAAGTGTCGTAAACCCGTTTTGGGGCTTTCGATAACAAGCATGACATGAAAAAATGACAAAATGATTCCGGAGGAGAGCCTAGCGCAAGCCTAATATAGCCTCAAAGATCAGAATAGGGTTGTGCGGGAATTTTGCAACACAAACATGTAACTCGAACAAGGCATTCGAGGAGGGTTTTATGGAACCTTACAGCATCATTACAATAAGGCACCGATAGAGCGTTGCTTGAATACTGTAGTATTATCAAAAGCGGTAAATTTTTGCATGCTCACAACTGGGCACGCTGTGGGGGCTTTGTGGGAATGCTACAGCATAACAAGGCTCAGGTAAAGTAATACTGCCCTAAGCCTTTTCGACAACGGCCCAGCATAGACTTTTCCGTTCTTAATGCAGAAACAACTGAGTGTTGGGACGAAAAATGGTGCAAATAGGTAAACCTTTCTGCACATTGGCAAAAGCGAAGAAAGATTTTGTTTCCCGAGGTTTTACAGACAGTTTTGTTTCCCAGTGGAGTTTCAATTAGGCCCCAATTATGTAAGCGGGCGTATGGATTTCTCTCACTTCGCAAACATTCCCAAGTTTCCTAAACCCTACTAAAGCTCACTTTTCGCAGGGTCTCTACAACTTCCATACTATTAGGGCCTATGGTAAGAACCTACAAAAAAAGTCGGTTTTGGTAGCTTAAGGAAGCCTGCAGCATACACCCTGGAGCCGTAAACCCTCAACTCGAAGCCTCTTGGAGGTGAAGTAAAGGGTTAAGGGTTTAGGGGTTTAGGGGTTTAACTAGGGTTTAGGGGTTTAGGGGTTTAGGGTTCCGCTTAACCCCAACACCCCAAAGGGCCTGAAACCCGTTGGGGTTGTAGGGTTTCGGTGTCCTAGGGCGTACCCTTCGCAGGGTCTAGGACCAACAAGGCTCAGGAATTAATCCTTACTCCCCTTAGATGTCAATCAAAAACTGAGTCTACAAGAGTTCCCTATAACATAAACCCCAACCCCAAACTCTGATCCGCTCTAATCCTTGACCCACTCTGAACCCTAAACCCTAAAAGCTAAACCCCAAAAGCAAAGCGCCAAAATCAGTCTCCAAGAGCCGCAAAGTTAGGGTATGTAAGGGTTAAGGACTGGTAGAGTCTTCCGGCTTCAGGTGATTCTGAACAGAGGATGTATTGGGGCCTAAAATTCTCATGGTTTTGGCTTTATGGGTGGGTTAGAGTGTTGGGTTTGCGGCCGAAAGGTCCCCAAAATGGTATGGCACCCTTATGAAAAAGACCCTAAAAGGGATAGAAAACTACCCAAAAACTAACCTTACAGGAAACCTATTGAGACCCTTGTAGATCCGTTTAAAGAACCCTAAAAGGACGCTGAGCACTACCCATAGGATGATTGGCGTTCTTGTTGTCTGCACTCCAAGAGCTTTCCACCCCTGAAGCTCTAAACCCTAAACCCTCAGCCGAACCGTCAACCCTAAACCCTAAACCCTGAACCCTAAACCCTACCCCTAAATCCCTAAACCCCAAACCGAACCGTCAACCCTAAACCCTAAAGCCTAAACCCTAAACCGTAAACCGAAAAGTCGACTCTAAGCCTGCTCAGATGGGCTTCCTAGTGCTCCGAATGCCGGATACCCTGGGTTTGGGGCTTTGGGTTTAGGGTTTAGGGGTTAGGGTCCCAAAACGACCAACAAAGTGGAACAACTGCAAACCTCCATCCTGAGTCTATGCGCAGCTGCACTGTTTTTGTTAAAACCTCTTTCCAATGTAGGGTTTAAGGTTTGTCCTAAACCCTAAACCGTGTCCGATTTCCTGATGCCCAATAGTCAAGCGAGTTGCATGACGGCAAAGTCCATAAGCAGCGCCCAATAGAGCAGCATGGCGATGCAAGAGAAGATGCCTCGGAAGTCGTGGGATGGGTTCAGGGGCGAATATGGGGGCTTCCGAAAATAGGGGACCCGAATCTAGTACCCCAAATAGTAGGATCCTTTTTATAAGGACCCCAAAATAAGGTACCCGAATTTTCGGAAAGTCCCATATGGGGGCCTTAATGATCAGAAAAGGGCGGCTGGGGTATGTTATAGTATAAATTCAATATCAGGGCCCCTGTGGAATGATATGGGCAATTCGTTCGGCTAGCCTAAACCCTAAATCGTCAAGCACCAGAAGCTTCTGAACAGTTCCTTGAGTCTTCCACGAAATAGAGCAATCCAGATTGGGTGGTTGTCCACAAGCAGGGTCCGTTTTGGGCCTCCAAACTCAGGGGTACTGTGCTAAGGGTAGAAGAAAAAAGGCTCTCCAAAGGGACCATGAGATGGACAGTTACCCAAATGCATGTTCTTAACACAGCTTTAGGTCCTAAACTCTACCTTTAACCTACCAAACTCTGCTTTTTTTGCCGGGCCCCTACCAATTCCACATTAGGGTTCAGAACAATAACCCCCAAACCCTAAACCCTAAATCCTAACCCCTAAACCCTAAAAACCCTAAAAACCCTAAACCCTAAACTCCTAACCTACAAGAAAGTCCGTGGTGGTAGCTGAAGATGATCGCCATTCAAGCCCCCAAAAGATTCCATGGAAGGAGGAAAGCGGGGGGTTCAGGGCATCCTCGCGTGGGAGTTCGTTTTCGGGTTTAGGGTTTAAGGTTTAGGGCTTAGGGATTAGGGTTTAGGGATTATGGTTTTAGTAAATTTAGGGTGCCTCGGGATCATGCAGGCTGCAGGTTAGGGTTTACGGGTTTAGGGTTTTTGGTTGTAGGCTTGCTGGCGACATCGCCACATCAAGAAAGTGCGGCCGAGAGGCAGTACACGTCCGCATCCTTGCAGTGTTTGAAGCGGGCTGTTTTGTGTTGCTGTAACCATGGGAGATACCGTACTAAAGCGGACAAGACTTGCCGAGGAATGATATTGCTGCTATGGCTGGAAGGCCCACATTCGACCCGTCTGTCCTTTGAATTTGCCCAGCCATCTAGTTCAAGTAAACTTTCAGTCCCGAGCCGCGGTTAACCTTAAACCCTGCTATAGAAGTCTGCAAAATCATTCGACTAAAGTTTCGGATGGGGGCCTTCGGTTCTTGTTAAGAGAATTTGATTGAAGTTGCCACAATACAGAAACCCTAGTATTTACTAGAGA
Source organism: Symbiodinium necroappetens (assembly GCA_905231915.1). Taxonomy (NCBI): domain Eukaryota; class Dinophyceae; order Suessiales; family Symbiodiniaceae; genus Symbiodinium; species Symbiodinium necroappetens. The sequence continues at coordinate 13,178 of CAJNJA010007216.1, forward strand.
TTACTATTATGCTAATTTAAATTACATTCATTAACAAGAGCCCATTTTGGGGCCTTTCGAGCTTAGGTACCTCAAGGCCTCCAAACCCCCCACAACTGTGAGTCTCAAGCTCTACACCCTCTAAACCCGGAATCCACTCAGAAGGGCTCCAGAAGGTTTCGAGAGGGTTTCCATAAGGGTACGATACGGGCTCTTTAAGGTTTCTAGAAGGCTTCTAGAAGGGTACTATAATATAGACGCCGAATATAATCAAAGAGTTCCTTGTTAGAGCTACAGTATAATATACCCCAACACCCAAATTCTAATGATTAAGGCCCCGATACTAAACCCAAAAGCCGGGAACCCGACCCTCGAGCCCCGTGAACTTAAGCACCCAAGCCCCCCAAACCCACGAAGGTCCCCGACCCTCAGCATCAAACACCCTAACAGACCCACAGCCCTTGTTCTACCCTGTGAATGTAGGTGCCTGAAACATTAGAAAATAATAATTATAGTAGGGAGCCCCGAGACATAATATAAGCAAGTGTTCGGGCTTCTGTAATTAACTCAAGCCCACGTTCTTCGTAGAGCTACTAAACCAGGTTTAGAGTGTAGAGTTTTTGGGGTTTGGGTGCCTTTCATTTAATGCAGGCATGTCGCCTGGAACCCTAAAACGGATCCCTTAAAGGAAACCCTAAACCCCTAAACCTTAAAGGAGTACTTAAAGGACTTAGTAGAGGAACTTAAAGCATCCCGGGCAACTGGCTTTGGACTTACAGGCCTGAACATGGAGCGGGCTAGACACCATCCCAAACCCCCAAAAAGTCGACTAAACCCTATAAGCCCTAAGCTTTGAACCCCAAAAGAGAACAGAAGCTCCGACCCCGGCCTGCTTTGACTGGCAGGCGCCGGAGAACATGAACTGGCCTTGGGCTTAAGGTTCCCTTAAAGGGTTCCCTGAAGGGCTCATTCAACGGCTCCTTTAAAGGTTCCTTTCGGGGCTCCTGTAAGGGTTCCCTAAAACCCTGAGCCCCTAAAACCTAAAGCCTAAACTTGCTATGGGGTTTAAGGTGTTCAGGGTTTAGACTTCTCCGTTGGGCCTAGGGTTTTAGGGCTTCGGGTTCTGTGAAAGCTGTAGGGTTTAGGGTTTAAGGTTCATTCAGGGCTTATTAGGGTTTTCGGGTGTAGGGTTTAGGGGTTTAGCGGTTTGGTGTTTCGGGTTTAGGGATTTAGGGGCTTGGGGGTTAAGAGGTTTAGGGGTTTGGGGTTTAGGGGCTTGGGGTTGAGCGCTTAGGGTTTAGAAATGTATAACCGTTTTATCAGGGTTCTCTGAAAATTGCGTTTTGCGGTACTTGCATTGAGGATTCCACCAGTTGCTGTCTGTGTGGGGACCCTTGCGAGTCCCAATTAGGGTGGGCTTAGGGTTTAGGGTT
>CAJNJA010007217.1:0-16307 GCA_905231915.1 Symbiodinium necroappetens
TTGCATGGATGCTCGCCTTGTACAAACTTCGAGTCACCATGCATCGAACGGAGTCACCATGCATCGAGAGGGAAACTGCGTTTGTACGCCATCTTTTCTGCCGGATTGAGGGTCCACGGGAGGTCCCGATTGTATGCCATCTTTTTGCCGGTTTGAGGGTCCGCGGGAGGTCCCGAAATGGTTGCGATGGGGTGCCATCTTTTCTTCCGGTTTGAGGGTCCGCGGGAGGTTGCGGAAATCCATGTGTTGACCCCCCACCATGTGCCATCTTATTTTTCCGAAAACCATGTGCCATCAATATGGGTTCCCCTATAAGCCGCTTCTGCGGTCTCCCGGTTGAGTTCTCTGTTGCTTTCCCCCAGAAAAGATCCCCACCTGTTCCCTTTGCTCCCACAAAGGTGAGAGCCCAAAGGCTCCTGATGCTGCAACACCTGAAACTTTGTCCAGAAGCCCCGAAACTACCCCGAAGGACACCCTCAGCAGCTGCCTCAGCATTTCCCTGAGTCCTTGTAACTTGTAGCTTTACGCCATACTGCATGCCAACCGGCGGTCAGGCTGCAATGGGTGCTCCTAACTGCCAGCCTTCCGCTGCCACCGCCCTTCGACGCCCTGAGCAGCGAAGATCTGCGACGTGCCCGGGCGGCTGAAGAACGGGCTGCGCTCGATAAGATTCGAGTTCGGCTTGATTGAAGAGTTGTCGGTTCAAGTGGTTCCGTTCCGGGCTTCGGGACAACAGGCATTCCGGGAAAGATTCGCGGTTGAAGCCTGTTCGAGTCCTGGAAGTGCTGCAGGGTGCAGAGGGGCTCGGAGAATGTAAGGCTGTTCAAGGAGGGCACTGAGGGTAATGGGGCTTATCTGACTGCAGAACTGACACCAAAAGCCGTGCGACATGCGATTTCAGAGGTTTGAAGTAGGTTTCAGGGTGTCTCCTCCTTGGCTTGACGCACAGGGATCACAGAGGTGCTGCTTCGGTGCTGCTTGCAGGGCGGCTCTCGATAATTACCAATATTATTCCGGTTCCTTATGATAGTCATAATCACGAGAATGTACCCCAAAACAATCCTATTCTAACTATTAAGAACCCTACATTTAGCACAAGTCGAGATGGCTCTGGAACAAGGGCTTGGAGGATACTGCATTTAATGCGTAGAGGCCGCAGCTTCCGCTGACCTGCAGAATTGCAGCTGACAGGTGTTGCCGCAGACTTGCTGCAAGGACGCCTGAACTGCTCTGCCACAGGCCTGTTGTATCAATCTAAGCGGATGGAGGACCCTGCAGCACACGCCATAGCCGCATGTCCTATGTCCTGAGCCCCGGTTACATGCAGCCAAGCAGTGCCCGACACAGCGCATTTGAGCTCTTGACATTTGAAGCTGCAGTCTTCGGGTTTCCTGTACTTGAGGAAAGCCTGGTTGCTGTGTCCTCCCCCGTTGGATTCATCCTCCCCAAAGCTCTTCCGTAACTTATGGAAGCACCTGAGTGAAGCAACCATAGGCTCCGCATACCTCCGAACTATGAAAAGTTTCCTAAACACGAAAACCTAAACGTTTCGAAACCCTGATACAGAAGCCTGAAGTCAAATTTTCTTTCATTCACTTAAAAAAAAGCCTGAATGGAATGCTAGCGCCGTGATCTTACTGGTGCCCAACCTTCCAGAGAGATTAACAATTCGACATACTCTCCCCTTACAGTCCCTACATAGCTGCATTCTGCCCCGAGAAGTCGTTATCATGGAACCGTATCAACTTCTTAGGCAGCTCATTGAGCAAATCCTACAATCACTGCCCCTAGAGTATCTTCTCGTTGCAGCCCGTGTTTCCCTGAGACCTCGGCTGAAAGTCCCAACAGAGCACCCCTGAACCTCCTACCGAAGAGTCCAAGCGCCAGGGCGAGTTCAGATGTGTTTCGTTTGCATTCTCGCTGCTCCTGTTTTAGGGATGATCTTCTTACGAACTTTGTTAAGTCTTGATAGCTTGCTGATGGATGTTACACAACCAATTCATGCCATTGCTGACGGAGATATCCCGACACTTGTCGAGGCCAGGAGGCCTTGACTTTGCAGGCGCGAAACTCCAAAGCTTCCGGCGGGTAAAGGGGTTTTGCAGAGTTTCCCATCCATACTTCGGTTCGGGGTTTAGGGTTTAGGGTTCTAGGTGTAGGGTTTGGGGTTAAGACATGACGATGGCTCTTGAGGGTGGACCAGCTGCGACAGCGTGGTGTGGGTTTTCTCGATCCTGGCCAAACCTCGGCCCTAGTTGAAGTCTCTAGGACCTGTCTATACACACGAATGCCGCGTTCCGAATCCTAATGAGCCCGTCACCTTAGAATGTATAACATCGTGGGGTGTGCGCAAGCCACGGATATACAATTACTCTCGTTGTTACTGCTTTTTTTGCCTGGACAATTGTAAGCTTCCGATGTACACGCACAAAGAGCTCGCTATATGCCAGTGTCAGGCCAGGTGTGAGGCTGTTTATGGTCTCTATGGACTGTGTACGCGATGCGGCAAGATGCTCTATCGAGGCTCCTTTTTGCATTCTCCCAGACGTGTTGGGCTGCTTCACAGCTGAAAAACACTGCCTCAGATGCCCCAAATGCACCGAGAGCTGCTTGGAGAGTGGAGGCGAAGCGCACTACCCACCTCCCCCCATTCCCTGAGATGGGGGGAACTGAAAAACCTCGCTTCCTAGCCCCAAATCCTGCAGGGCGCCTGCATTTCCAGGACGGATTCCGGGAGACTCTTCATTGTTAATCCCGGTCTAAATATGTATTGATTCTTTGGAGGTCCGGATGCCTTCCTATTCCTACAATGTATGAACTCTCTAAACTCTTGGCAAACAGTCCTGAGCCTTACACTTACGTACGAACCCCAGCAACAGAAAGCAAACCTCAAAAGGCAAGCCACAGAGCCTGTATGCGAGGCTTTGCGACGCTTCGGCGCCATCCCAAACTCTTGCTGGGCTGCGGGACTCAGCCGAGCACCTTGCCACAATCAGATTCTGCAAAACCTTCTGCATATCGATGTGAGCTCGTCATTGGTGTATATTTCTTAAATACCAAATCGAAAGGTTCGTCCCTGAGTCTCGGGGTAGAGACTTGCCTTTGAAGACTCAGTCGGAGTGCCAAAGAAGGTGCAAGGAGGCCCAAGCCGCCAGCCAATCCAAAACATGCCTGCCGTTCCGAAGTGTCAAAATCCACCTCCCTACACAACCTACAGGTTGTTTCCAGTCTGGTACATTAAATAAATCTGATGCGGCATATGAGCTCCGAGGCTTGTAACGTTGGGGATCTGAGTCTGATGTTTGGAAAGCTTGTCCCAGGCACTCTGCTGCGCTTTTCCAGATTCTAGCCCCTGTTTCGCCGAGGAGGTGCTATCTTCCTGGCTTCAAAGGGGGGGTGCAAGTTTGGCCTGTGCTACTACTGGGTATTCTGAGGGAGCCATTTAAAGCAAGGATCAGCCCAACCTAACCCAATCCCAGCCTGCTAAGAAAATTCAAAGTCACATTGACCTTGTTTCTGAAAGGGCGAGTCGGAGTTCGATTCTGCCTTGCATTTTTCATTTGGGGTCTTTCGTGTTCTGTCATCTTTGCTTCTAGTCTACGGCTGTATCGAGTCTGCTTCGAAAGATCCGGTCCGAAGTAGTTCCATTGCTGCTTACATACCAATCAGTGGGATCTGAAAACCAGTCGCATAGCATATATAGTCCCTCATCGTCCCATACTTTGAAAACACCCCAGACCCCGTTCTGATCAATGAGTCCCCATACTCTTCCCATGAGCTTCACTGGGAGGCTTTGCTAGGACCTTCTGGACTTGAATGAGTTGTAAACAGCTTTAATTTAAGCACAGCCTGCCATGATAACGATGATCCCTCTACATGTCTTCAACACGGTCGTACTCAGCATCCCATTGGCCTGGGTTTGCCGTTCTTCGGCTGTGATGGTCTTGGATGTGGGTTCTGTGGGTCTTGCCTTGGGATGGGATGCTGTTTGCTGTGTCACGCCGACTTCGCACCGTGAAACTTCGCCTGGCTTGTCCGAGTTGTGAGAGCATAAACCGTGGTCTGAGCACACTCGCACATCGAAAGGCTTTGTTGCTGGAAATATGACAACACCTTCAGTATCCCTGCTTGCGCAGCAAATAGAACCAGCCCACGCTGTCAGGAGGGCACCTCCTCTCAAAAGTGTTGCATCGAGGCTGGCATTTGTGCCTTTAGAACGGAAGTTTGTTCAAGAGAAAATATCCTGCTTATCCAAGGAGGCATGAAATTGGGAATCCCGAATGCCGAGGTAGCCTGACCTGTATTTCATTAGGCCATTCGATCAGCGAAGTACCCAATGCCCGCAAAAAGCCGAACAGGCGTGGAGAACTCTGCCATCTAATCCGTCCGGTACATGTCTTCCCAAATCTTCCATTGCAGTCCGTATAGAATGGTGAAAGAAGAATTCATTGACCTGAAACCTTGGAGCCATGATGACCCCTTCTCGTCCCTGTATACGCGTACCATAAAATACCCGAGACCATTCTCTAGCCGTTTCAGTTCCCTGTATATCCTAAACCCTGTAAACCTGGCCTAAAGCCCTCGCCTGGACAAAAAAAATCAAAAAGACCTCGCCTGGCTTGCCCGAGTTGTGGGAGCGTCAACCCTTACTCGCTCCCTGCCAACAAGCTTTGCAGCCCGACGTTTGCTTGCTGGCGTTCGAAGCGGTGATGCAGCAGGCCACTGGAGCTACTAGGGTTTAGGGCTAGTGGGCTAGTCTTTCAGGGGCTTCCCATTCAGGGTCTTTAATCTACAAAACATACTGTTTAGGGCTCCGTGTGGGCATCCTGGAATTTCACTATTGGGTGTGCTTCAGCGTTTTCTCTGCGATTTTGCTGGAGGGCCTACATAATGTGTATTTCAGGTTTTGTTGCTTCTTCACAGGATGATGCTTTAGGGTGGGCTATAGGCTACAGGGTAGAATATTCTAGTTGCTACACCCAAGGCTTTTCGCTTTGGGATAAGTCTGTAAAGATGGTCAGAGGCCCTTGCCCTACACTGAAACAGGATACTAACTCAGGGAGTGGAGAACATAAGGGATCAACCACGCGTTCAAGTTTGTAGGGGCACCTGGTATCCAGAGGATAGCCCATGTCAGGGTGACGGAAGACTACACGACTCGCCTTGCTTATGATTATGCTTGAACCCATGTCCTTTGCTGGTAGAATGTGCCAGAGATACGCAGCAGAGAGATGCAAACCGGAAACCCTAAACATCCTCAACGCTGAGTAGGAGGGAAAAAACGTCTTAAACCCCAAGCTTTAAGCCCATGTACAAGTCCTAGACTCTGAGCCTCTGGAAAGGCGACCAGCGTCAGCAATCAGGAGGTCCAGCCCTTGAGCCAAACACTTTTTTTCACCACCAAACCTAAAAGCTCTGGCCTTGAATCGCTGAAGCCTTTAAAGCCTTATACCTAAGGTCCTACACTCCACGGGCTCAGCCCTAAAGCCTAAACCGTAAAGTGACTGCTGAGCTGCTTGGCTCAGCACCGAACAGCACCGAGCCCCGGTCTCCCGCTCCTTTGCTCGCCATGGTCAACAGCCAGGGAGCCACCCTGGCATTCAGCCCCAAACCCCTTAACCCCCTGAAGGGCTTGAGCTTTGGGTTTGGCGGCATTTGGGGGCATCCTGGGGTGTCTTGTTGAGGAACTTTGGCTTGCAGAGGGCGTTCGAGTGCGGTTAAACAGGTGTTATAACTAGGGGTTTATAAGGAACTTCCTGGTCCTGAAGTATCATCCTTGGGTTGTTTGGGCCAGTCGCCAAAACTGAAATTCCTGATCCGAAGCTTTCACCATGAACGCTACCCCCACACGGGCTTTCTTCGCAGTCCTACCCAACAGAACCCAACACCATGAAGCCCTCTTGGTTTCCAGAGCAACTGGTTGTCAGAAGATAAATTCTGCTACATCGGTGCTTCGTCTCTGAATGTTTACACGTTTGTTCGGTGGGTGTTCAGAGGATCGAGGTGTGAAGTTGTACTTCTCACAGCAAGACTAGTTAAGGTCGCTGCATTCTTGCACAGTGAACACCGGATAGAGAGCCCTGTTGGGCTGGTGGACCCGGCAAGAGGACAACCAGTCTAAGCCCCAAACCCTCATATGCAACATGACAATGAATAGTTTCCGACTTAGGGCGTAGAATCGGCGTAGAAGGTTTGAGGTGACTTGAGGTGACATCCCCCCCAAAAAAAAACCCAAACTACAGAGTTCTTAGACTCAGACATCCTTTTTCTCAGACTGCGATTTTCTTGAAGGTTTAAGCTGCCCATGTAAAGCTAGAGAAGCGACAAGACAAGAGCCTTGTGACCCTAAGCCCTAAACCAGGATGGATGAGGAACTGCGACGACGACTCCCCACCTCGAAGGGCCCCTTTGCCGCGCCCTGCCCGCGTTATTGTTGGTTTGGGGTTGGGGCCGGGGCCGGGAGCCCGAGCTGAAGGCTTGGGTCCGGGCTGTTGCTTTGCCAATCTGTCTTGGTAGCTGAGTTTCAGTATAATATATAATATACTGTACTATAGTATACTGTGCTATATACTATATAATATACTATATAATATAATACTACACTGAGGTTCAGAAGCAGAGTTCAAAACGGGACCCCGAGTCCTGAAGGCAGCAGGACCCTTACCTTCAACTTGGGACGAAGAATGGGACCCAAGTGAGGGTCCCCTGCTGAGTTTAAGAGACCCGCCCCCTCGAGGATGGGTCAAAGAAGTGTACCTGGCTCGGGCTTTCGTGGGGGCCTAGTATTTGTCATGATGCTGAAATATGGTTGGAGTATGTAGCACAAACACCAATGCAAGTAACATCTAGGATGCAATAGAGCTTTTAGCATGAAACCCTTTTTGACATAAAAAGGTGGGTAGTATTCAAATCAAACCTTTTGTAGCTCCTAGAGCACGCTTTTACACAAGACCCAACACCTGTACGGTGTTCAAGGGAGCCGGGTTGCTGAATCCGGGTCCCAATCTCGACGCGTTGTGTTTGGTGGGCCTCCAGCTGCTCAGGCGCTGCAACTCCGTTCCCAAGATGTGGCTCCTTTGCGGTTGGAAGTCGCTGGGGGCCAAAAACCCTTTCTTGTTTTGCTTAGTGGGGTTTCCTGATTTTGCTCGTTGTTTCTGCTCTTGCTCTTTGTTTTCTTGCTGCTGCCGCTACCCCTGCTGCTGCTGCCGCGGCTGCCGCTGCTGCCGCGGCTGCCGCTGCTGCCGCTGCTGCTGCGGCTGCTTTGCTGCTGTGCTGCTGCTGCTGCTGCTGCTGCTGCTTGTGCGGCTGCTGCTGTCGTCGTCGTTGTTCTTGTGGTTCTGCTGTTGGCGCTTAGCTTGTGCCACTGCGGTTGCTGCTTGTTGGTTCTTGTTTTGCTGCTTTTGTTACAGGTGTGGCTTGTTGTCGTTTCGCTGCTGTTTTGCTGATGTGGAGGTGGTGATAGTCCCGTGTCTTGCAGATTCTTGTTACGACTACCACACCCTCTCACCGCAACAGTATTTCCATCACCATTTGCAACATCATCAGTCTTACCATCATTACAGTCATCGCCTATTCTGCACGAAATGTCGGAGCCATGCTTCGAACGCAATCACCAGGGCGAACTCCAAACCCTATGGCCAGCAGCAGCAGCAGCAGCAGACAGCAGTATGGTCACTATCATTATCACCGTCACCACCATCAGGATCAACATCGGCATCATGAAAGAGCAGCACCATCAACCCAATCATGATGCTCATTTTCACCTGACCCTCTCTTCATCCGCACTCTGAGCATCCGTGATCATCATCATCGCAAGCATCATCTCAATGGTCCTTGTGCTTGGCACCTCAGTACAGGCATGCGAGTTCGGCCGGCATCAGTGGTTGTCCTGTGAAGTAGCTATCTGGTGAAGCTCATGGCCATGGAAATGATTCGCTTTCGTAGACATTGCAGTTCAGTTCAGTGACAGCGGTTATCTTGACCCAAGGATGCCACCCTGTCCACCGAGACTGGTTTCGGTCACGTGGCTGCCATGGGGCAAATTTTCGGGGTCCTGGCTAAAGATGAGCAGAGCGGGCGAGTCTCCTGACCTGACCCTGTATCCAAAATCCCAATTTGTCCGGTGTTTCTTCCGGTTGGGGATGCAGGCCAAGCCAGCAGCTGTTGCTCAGCCCGTGACGGGCTCCAGTGCTCACTGCTACGCTGGCTGCAGTGCCGTTAGCCTGCCAGCCGGATCCAGCTACGTCGTGCCGCAAGGTGCTTCCAGTACGGCCAGCTTGCCGGCAGGATGCTTGGATGTTCTTGAGCATCCGTAAGCCCCAAACCCTCCAAGTTGTGCTTTCAAAGCACAGCCAGCCACTTTGAGTCCTTTCTCTCAGCACAAGGAAGCGGCTACTACTATGTGCCTGCCGCTGGCTCCAGCGTGGCAAGCTTGCCGGCTGGTTCAACCTACCGCTACACGGTCCCAGCTGCCACCGTGCCAGGCTATGCACCACCTGCAAGGGTCAGCTATGTCGCCACCCCACAAAGGACTGTTGCCGGCCACTTGGCTTCGTTGTCATGGTCATAAAATAGGGTGGGAGAATATCCTTCGTATCTTGGGTTTGGTAGAAAGGAAAGACCACGCCGTTTTCAAAAAGTCTGTGGAGATGTGCCGCTACTAATAGCCGTTGCACTGCTGCCCATGCTTCGACTCAAAAAAATGCAAGCACTAGCACCATAAGACGTCCTAGCCACCTGGCCAACTTGCTCACCTACCTATGATACCGACCTAGTTGCTTACCTGCCTGCCCACTGTTGCTTCATGTTTCCCACGACGATCACTTGCGATGTTTGCTCCTTGATCTTTCCTGAGTGAATCGCCAAGGAGCTCCGCGAATGGTGGTCCGAACGACGACCCCCACCATCACCCCGGCAGTGCCAGTGAAGCAGCCGACGGCACCGGCACCGGAACCCGAAGCTGCTGAACCTGGGTTCGTGTTTGGGAACTTGTTTTAAGTTACCAGAATACCAGTAAGCCGAGACTCTACTAGGGACCCCAATTATGGTAACCTAAACTAATTCGTAAATTTATTTCTTGAACAAGAGCCCAGGTGAAGCCTCCGACGGCGGCACCGGAACCCGAGGCTGCCGAACCCACCTCGCCGGAGGCCCCCATGCGTGGCACGCTGACGGAGGAGGAGGCGCCCGGCATCGCCGCAGCTCTTACTTTCAAACAAGTAGAAGGTCCTGAATAATCAGAATAGGGTTTTGCGGGCGGTATAATTATTATCATTCTGATAAGGGGCCTGAAGGGATAATATTGGTTGTTGATTAATCATATTTTTGGCTTCAATATTTGTGGTCCCGGGGATCTTGTCAAGGGTGCTGCAAGCGCTGTTGTGATGAGCACTCTAAAGCAGAGCCGTGGGTGGAGCTCTTGGGGAAAGCAGTGCGGCACGAAGGGTTTAATGTGTGTTTCGAGCGGAGAGTGGGGTGCCATACTGAGCCCGCAATCCGATTTAATGAACACACTACGCTCGCTGAGGGATTCCAAAAAATTGAGCTGATCACAATTGAAGAGCATTTAGGCGCTGAAGATTCCGTAGGTTCAGGCACCTCGTCACAAGTCGGTGATAAAAGCACCGGGCTCGGTTTTGTTGTGAAGCTTCGGAGCTTTGCCTCGGGACATATAAACATGCATCAAACCAAGAGTTCACACCCCGAGTACCGCGAGGAGAGACGAGCTCTCAATGCTGTGAGACAGCTCTTCGATGGACGTCTGCTGATCTCAAGATATGGATACAGGGAAATGGTCTTGAGATCCTTGTGCATGAGGTTTCAGTTTTGTGCAACATCTCCCGGCTGTTTGTGAAGGGCTGTCCTTTCCAGTCAGAGGTCCCTGATAAAGTTAGGGGCTCCTTCTAAACGGAACAGGGTACTGGACCCAATCGGTTTTCCTTACATCGCTAACCCTGTTCTCTGATTGCCCAACCCAAAGTCCGCGAAAACCGAACCCTAAACCCTCACTCCTGAACCCTAAACCCATAAAAGGCAGGATCATAAGCCATTCCCTGTCGCATGAGGCAAAAAAAACCCTCAAGCCCCTAAATCCGCAGAAAAAAACCCTACGTACACCCAAAGCCCCAAAAGTCTCCCAAGGCCATGGGCGTGTTCTCATCTGCCCGCCAGGCCATAGATCCTTTCTTCTCCGGGGAACAGGGGGAGCCCTGAAACCCGCCGAAAACCCCCCAAGTTGGTGATGATTCTATTTTGAGCATAGCTCCAAGCTCTTTCGGGTGCCCAAGGGAGGCCTAAGCTCCAAGTCATGTCTTTCGAAGGTGCCTAGTCCCGGTCAGGAGGAGTGAACAAAACAGGACTCCAGCCACTCAAAAAAGCAGTCCTCCAGAGCTTCCGGCGAAGGCGGGTCAGAGTAGGAAGGCAAACAAGGCAAGAAGGAGGAGAGCCAGCGGAGATGGAGCCGTTGTGTCCACATCTGAAAAAAAGATAGAACAGTACTCCAAAGGGTTCCCCTTTGTAGGTTCATCACAGTCTGCAAACCCTAAAACCAAAGTCAACTTCGTCAGGTGTCTATGTCATGGGGGAGTCGGGATCGGAGTTTGAATCTTTCGTTGCCTGTTGAGACTTCTGAGCTTCCCCAGTCCAGGGTTTTCGGGATTGGGGTTTTGCATTTAGGGCCGTAAATGCAGAGCCCGTGAGCATCATCGCAGTTTCCTTGTCTCAGTCTCGGTTACCCGTGGATCATGTTTCCAACCCCATAAAACCCCTATTCCTAACAAACTGGCAGCTGACATGGAAGAGTTCTACCTGGAGCTGGAGCGCGAGAAGTGCTTCTTCGACAGAGATCCGAAGAGGCGTCTTCTCAGTTTCAGGGCGTGGGGTTCTTTACGGTAATATAGCGGCCGAAACAATTACCAAAACTATTGTGGGGATCCCTACTATAGTCATGGTAGAATATACCCCCCCAAAACCCTATTCTAATGATTAAGGCCCCTATATTGAATCAGGATTGTTTATGGTTTAGGGTCTCGGTGACTTCTTATGTGTTATTTATTTTGTACAAGGGCAAACTCAACGGCTGCGTGCTTTTGTTGCAAGGGTTGTTGCGCTTGTATCGGGTCTGTTAAGCATTTGACTTGGTTTTCTATTGGGATGGTATGGTCTGATTTGTGGGTTATGGTGTCAGTGGAGTGGATGTGGAGTGGATGGTGCCCCGCCCCTTCCCCCAACCATATCCTGAACTTGTGCACGCCTGGGATGACCTATGTAACGTAGGAGATCACGAATCACCCCTGCGATTTTAGTTATTGGACCAACGTCACACTCAAGCCCTAGACCCGAAGCCCTGGTGACTCAACCCTGGACCTTAAGCCCTACACGAACCCAACAAAAAGACCCTAAACCCCTAACGCCGAAACCCTAAACCCTAAGCCCATGTCGTATAGCGCGTCCTGGTGGTCTCATGCCAGACCTCCCTCCATTAGTTTTTGGCTTCAAAACCCCGAACCCGTTATTGAACAAAAACCCCATGCCCCAAGATTAGGGCTTCGGGTTTAGGCTTAACCCTATTTAAACCCACTATAATAAATCTCCAGGCCTAGGCTTATCGATGGCCCAGATGGTGACAAAGCCTTTCTCCTTCTAAACCCCCAAGATGCCCAAAGAGCCCTGAGCCCCAGCGGTGTGACTTACACTTTTCAGGCGGCTCTTCGATTCCACGCTACCGTTGAGTGGTGTTTTTAGCAAGCACATTCAAGGGGTACTTGACTCACAATAGAGATCTGGGCGATTGCACTTTACAAGGGTACCCTTATCGGCAGTAAATGCATCTCATGTAATTATAGAGGTTGAATAGTTGCAATGAGCTTGACCCGTTCTAGCCCTACATACGTTTTGCATCCGCAGGCATCCCAGTCTAATCAGTTGGACCTTGGTAAGTCCTCCCCTTCAGTTGTGTTTGGATTCTGTCCGCATATTCATTCGATTCCTGGTCTTGGCATATAGGCACGAAGCCGACGCAGCCTAGAGGCGAAACACTTTTGAAACATTGCAGATGAAGCCCATGATTTGTCCGATCACATTGCCAAGTGCCGACTGCAAGCGCAGGCATTTGAGATACAACGCATGCAGGAAGTTTAAAGCCACTTGATTGCAACATGTGGTCAGTCACCAATGTTACGACGTTTACATCCCAGCATGTGACTCTGCCTATGAATGAGTATCAGCAGGACCCCATGCCCCAGTCTGTCTATTCGCAAAGCAAACATGCGCATGGGGGCCTCGCTGGCGCTGATGACGAAACAAAGGTGGTGATGCTGACTCACTATCATGGTGTGAGGATGCCTCCTAGTGCGCCGGTGATATGTTTTGTGTTTGCTTGCTTGAGTTGCGGTTCAATCATTTCCCACCTGCTTGCTCTTCAATCATGCAAGTGTCCGTTCTTCATATATCGCTCTTATTGCTGCCTACAGTTCATGGGCGATCTGTTCATCATTTAGCTGTTCTTCAGTACTCGCCTGCAGCGCAGTTCTTCTTCATGTCGCATGTCCTTATACAGATTCGTCTTGCTACGTAATTGCATAGTGTCCTTGCATCGCCGAGGGTGTGAGGGAAAGCCATAACTTGTCGAAGGTGACGTTGTTGTTGCACGAGCCGTCTCCCTGAAGTTAGAGAGTTAGTTGTGCCGCTGCCGGTGCCGCTATTGATGACATCGTGATCATTGATCAGGCTGCAGTGGGGAACGATAGAGATGATACTAGCGCTGATGAAGGTGCGGGCGGTGATGAAGATGAAGATGACGATGATGATGATGATGGTGATGACGACGATGATGATAATGATGCTGATGATGATGATGGTGATGATGATGAAGATGGTGCTGATGATGCTGATGATGATGATGATGATGATGGTGGTGGTGGTGGTGGTTGTGATGCCAGTGTTGCCGCTGCATGTCGTCGCCTCACTGCTACTGCTCCTGCTGCTGCTGCTGCTCTTGCCGGCTGAGCCGGCAGCTCTATAACACTTTCGTCGGCCCCAGCGCCTTTAATGCCACTACAACCACTACAAGCTATGGGGTGCCCTAAACTTGACGCCGCCGGCCGCTTACAGTTTGAATCCCGATTTAAGATACGCTGTATATGTCCGTAAATGTGCGAAGGATCTGTACAAGCAGGCCTGTGACTTCATTAGCCAGCAACCAACAACACAAGACACAACAGGGAAGATAAACGCAAGCTTAAGCAAATACAACACACGGATGTGCAGAGGAAAAGTAGTAAAGCATGATCAGCAAAAGCCGTAGACGTGAGAACCAGGATCATACTGTTGAAAAGATAGTCGTAACTTTCAGGTTGTGGGCCAATCTTGGAGGACGATGATCCAAGTCATAGCTACCAACAGCTGGTCATATATCAGTGATCATGTGGGTCTACAGTCCCATTGCTGGCTGAAGCCCAGACCTCCCCGACCTCAAAGCTTCAGACCTCATCCGTAAGCCATAAACCTTCCCTGAAGCCTAAACCCTAACACAGAGAGCAGAGGTGGCCCACATGCGAGCAGACTCTGACACACGTCTCTATGCCAGCTGGCAGAAAGGGGCTGAGGAATGCAGAGTTTAAGCTGCAAGCTCTGGGGCCTTAGCGTTGAAGGTTTAGGGTTGTACTGTCAATGGTTTATGGCTTCGGGTTTCAGGGTTCAGGGAGTCTAGGGCTAAAGAGCGCGGGGTTTTTCGGGGTTTTGGGAGCACGGAGATGTGCAACTCATCGGCTCTCCACCCTTTGGAAGGTTTTTCCCTTTGCAACCTGGGGGGTTCCGAACCTGGTCCCTGCCTTCGGATCTTCCTTGCAGTGTCTGTGTTGGGGCCCCTGATTTTCGGTAGCTCCCCTGACGATGCGCCACGGCACTCGAACCGAAGTTCCACTCCGCGAGGCAGCTTTGAAGGCCTCTCAAGAATTGCTTCCAGAACTCTCAGCCCTGATCCATAAACTCTAAACGCCACATCCAAAACCTGCAGATCAGAAGTTCAGAGAGCGACCCATGTATACTAGCTTCCATTTCCTTCGGACTTGATTTGATGCTGCGAGAAGCATGCAAAGCTGTGGGGCTTTCGGGGTATCCTCTCGGGGCTCGAACCCACGTTGTACACATTGTACAGGCCGGCGAGAAGCTGAAGACTCTCGTGGATGAGTTCGACAGCAAGCAGAGAATCGCAGGCAACAGCAGTAAGATCTGGATGCGGCAGAGGCAAACACCTTCAGCCTGTAAGGGGCCCCTGAGCCTTAGACCCTGAACTTATTGAGCTCAAGCCAGCTGTGAGCATCAAGAAACCTCCTCCTATGCAGTCGAGCTTGAGGAGACACCAACACTTGAACCAGCTCCGACATTTGGGGAAGGGGTTTAAGGTGAGGGTTTGGGGCTGTGTGTAGCTCTGCCAGTGATCCTTTTCTTGCTTGTCACCATCGACAACAAGGGATGATCGTCGCGCCTACCCCACGATGAGGCTTAGGCAGTGTTCTAAGCCGTTGGCTCGATCTTGCCGGGTATGTCATAGTCGAGGGGGTGCTCTACGTTGCTTGCCTTCACCTGCTTTAAACTGTTATCCGTCTTTCGCTAAACGCACAGGGGCCGTGCCAGTTGTTGTAAAGTGCACTGAACCTAATTCGACCTCTAGGACGTGCTGTTGCTACGAGTCGCACCACTCAGCGGCATTGGTCGCACCTAGACCTCTATGTCTCGTCGTGCCACCGCCTTGCTCATATTTGCAAGCCAGCCTAGACACAGGACAGATCCGACGCGAGTGGGCAGTGGCCTCAGCAATTCTCTCGGAGAGCTAGCATGTCCAGATCGTGGCTATGTTGTTGGACCTCTCTGCGGCTATGACCAAGCAGTCTGCTGAAGCAGCGCTGGTCATGTTTGCTGTGCAGCCGAAACTTTCTCGGAATGCTGACAAGACATGACAAGAGCGTGTAAAATCTCGACCGACTTCTACATCCCAAAACATCGCAATCATTGGCATGCTGCTGGTTATTGCTGTCGACTACGAGGCTGAAACTAAAATCGTAAACCTTGAACCTGGCGGTATAATGCGATAACCTACTTGGCTCAAAGCCTATATTTAACTAAGGAGTTGGATTGGCGAGCATCTGAGTACCGAGCTGCACAAGCAGCGGCTGAGAAGGAGCGTGCCGAAAAGGAAGCCAAGTAGAAGATGCATTGTGCTAACGACGGTTGCTACTCCTGTACATTCCGGCTCCTGTACATTCCGGTACCGTCACCTGATGTAACACACTCAGACCCAGCATCGTGCACCCAACCCAATCAGTTCGACCCCGGCTTCAAGCTTGGGGGGTGAGGCCAGAGGCGTCCCGAAAATATCATTTCGGGAACTCCACGACCAAACGCTGGTGCTGAGAAGCAAGCAAATTCAAGGCACCACACTGATTCTGGCTTTGTGTTCCGGATCGATTTAAGGGGGGATGTAGCCTGTCGGTTTAAGTGATGAGATATGAGTACACCTTGACACCTTACTCGACGACTGCTATCCTTGGCTTTAGATCGGCACCGTGTGCTCAGGCGAGCACAAAGGAATGAATTCGCACGCCACATTAGGGTCTCAGGGTACACTTTGCCATGTGCACTGATTGCTGATGATTGGACCAGCACGTGAGTGCGGTTTTGGGGCATGGACGGCATAGATTGGAGCGCGATGGCGCGGTGCCCGTGTACTGCGACAGGCACGCGCTCTTCCGAGCGGAAGGCTGCTGAATAAGGGTTCAGGCTTTGAAGCTTTAGACTTACGTAAGTAGACCGTAATGTGGAAGTAGACCTCTTACTCGAGAACTGCTGTCCAGGGCAAATGCCCCAAGCAGCCGGCAAAGATGTGCCGATCTTCAGCCGTCTCCCGCATCGAGTCGAAAACCCTTGTGCACAGAAAAGCTTCGTTTGAAGAATCTTGAGCAAGCTCAGCACGGTTGTAGGATGCCACAGCTTCGTGCCGGGAAGCAAGCTGAATGTCCAACAGCCAGATCCTGCATGTATTGAAACGTATCACAGTAGCTCTTCAACCGCCTTTTGCCTGTTGTTTTCCCCGGCGCGATGTGTAGTCCAGCAAGGTGAGTGGCAGAAGCCATTTCTCCTTCTGGAAGTAGTATGCGACGGCAAGAATTTCCAATTCGCACAGCCCTGCGTGACACGGCTGTCACAGGTGGGCTGACCAAGCTGCCTTTTCTGGGAAGGTTTCTTATAGGCTCATCATCACCACGCTGAGCGCATGCCGGAAAGCCCATTAATGTCAACTCTTGATTAAT
>CAJNJA010007219.1:1080-16305 GCA_905231915.1 Symbiodinium necroappetens
CTCGCTCTCGCTCTCGCTCTCTCTCGTTGTGTCTCTAGGACCTCTCTCAATTCACATTGCTTACGACCTCTATGAATTTGTGCTGCATATAGACGCAGCTTCATCGATTAATCAGCATGGTTTGCCGCTTGTACGGGTTGTTTGGTCAAGGCGATACCACCCGGCGTTGAGAACACGGTGTAAGCGAGTGCTTTTCTACTCTCCGCACATCGTAAACCTCAATGGGCCGAAATCCCCGCGTCTATCAGCCCGAAACCCTGAAGGCTGCAAGCCCAAAACTTCAGACGTAAAGTTCACCGTCTATGAGCCCATTGACCGTACGTACACCCCATCGTCCAGTGAGCCAAAACCCTGAAGCCAGCAAAACCATTCTGCCCCAACTCGAACATGCTCTGAAGATTTTCCATGCTCTAAGGCGACGGACCTGGCCACTGCCAAATAGCCGGGCCCTAGGTTTTCAATAAAAAATACGCCCTCGGTTGCTAGGTTCCTCGTGTCGGGAGTTGGGCTTCAGGTGGAGCTCGTCGGGGTCAGGGCCTTCGGAACTGTTGGTGGTCGCACTGCTACACCAGGGATCATACAAGGACTGTTTAGCTCCGGAAATACCAAGTAATTACCTCGCCAGAGCTGCTGAGAAGGAACATGCTTTGCTGTGGTGGCACTTCTCGGGACCTTGAGCTGTGCACGTGCCCTGCATGGACCTCACGGACAAGTACCAGTTTGGGTACCGCATGCGAAGATGGACAGCTTTTGCAGGGTCTGAGAAACATAAGGTTCGGACATATAGGGTCCAGTTTTGCTGATGTGGGTGGCGAGACGCGACTGCTTGAGATGTCCCGAAAGCCCAAGCACAGCATGTGGGTCACTGAGACTCAAAACACGCGCGAGGTGGGAAATTACTTCCACTTCAACCCCTCCGGTGGATGGTCGGGGGACTCGGGGCCCTCAGGGCTTGGGCTGATTTCTCTGCACCCTCCTCTAATAACTGGAGTCTGGAGACCCTGAACCATCGGAGCATCATTTGCGACCAAAACAGCTTAAGCCTCGAAACACTGAACATACCAGCAAAACAACGTATGAAGCATGTTCAGAAACTTGACCCTGTACCTCAACAAAACGCGAATTACAAACCCTTCCAAGAGCCTCCTTGGAGACACAAACCTTAACACAAGCTTGTCTTGTGGTTCACAGTATTCTTCGGGGCAGGGCGACCCTTCGTCTACTCCGGAGTTGTTCACAACTCTCATGGCTGCAGATCCGACTAGCCGGTTTCAGATCTACATGAAGGAAACCTCGCATACTTAATTCTCTAGACTCTTAGACCCTTACTCCGCTGCTCCCGTGACAGGAAGGATATCCAGTCGGTGGACATAAGTAAGGGCCCGTCTGGGCCTCGATCCGCAAGAGAGGAAAGTTTCTTGCAGAGAAAGTCCAGAGGGACAGTCGGCTTGGCCCAGCCGCCTGACGTGTCGTGGACCCCGAAGACAGAGTGAGAGTCCTTTTGCCTGCCTGGATTTGGGCTATGCAAGCCCGAAGCTGTGGTTCGGTTCGCGAGTTCTGCAAGGCGTGCCAACCCGATGTGGGTAGTCGTGGCAGTGAAGGCCTGATCCTGACTTGGGCTTCCGTGGAGTGGAGCCGAGCAACCAAAAGGCTGCCGGTTGTTTGGCCCTCGGAAGAAGCAAACTGGGCAAATTGTCGACTAGATGATCAGTAATTAGAGAAATGCTGTTGCGAACGGGCAAGCACATGAGCTTCTTAGCTCGTCCACACAGTAGGCAAATGACTGCCTGAAAAGCTTCCCCAAAGTTTAACGTGCTGTAGCCTGCAGCGTAATTGTTTGTGATCGGCGAGGACGCCGATGTTAGATCAGGTTTGGCTCAATGCGGCCGGCATCATGTTCATGGGGATTTCCGGCAAACACCGACCAGATGTGTTAAAATAAGCCCCTATGCGGCGTTATACGTGGATATGGTAGTTTGCTACTGCCTGCCACATGCGGAAAATTGACGGAGCGGAGGGGATTCGGCAGCCGCCCCGAGTGGGCCCTCTCTCTGAGTCCAGGCAATAGCCGCATTATTCTCTTCGGAAGTGCCGGAAACGTTGCCCATGACCATAACCACATGGATCTAAGGACCTTTTGCTTGCAGGTGCTAGGCTTTGGACTTCTGCCAAGGACTGCCCCGCACAGACCCAGTAAGTCAGAAACTAGTATGAGAATACGAGAGAACCGTCATTTGTCTTTGGTTCCCATCGAACTTACGGAAAAAGTACGTCCAGTGACTCAGGCTGCAGGCGCACACCAAAGCACGCCATCAGTTGGAATAGTGAAGGCAGGCTCAGGGCAGATGCTGAAGTAAATGAGCGTAGAGTTCCTTGGGCCGAAGACATAGCCAGCTGATTCGCGCTTTGCAAGGTAGGGGAAGGGATGACTTGGTGTTTGAATCATGCATTGTCGCTTGTCGAAGGCTTGCCCGTGCGCCGAAGCACCCGGTTCCAAACTATGGAAGCTGCAACTGTCCCAATTTTCCACATCGACACTACCCCCGTACTTGACGAGGACCCTTCACTTAGGAAGCCAAGTTTTCAGGCATGCTCCGAACGTTCAAAGACATCGGTCGGAAAATGCCAAGGCCTTGTTGTCAGGCTTTAAATAGGGGTCACATATTGGCAGACTCTCTTTGGCTGCATCCTGCATCCTTCACCAGCGCCTAACATCATGAGAAGCAGGGCTGTTTGCAGCTCCGTCCTGCCATTTGTGGCCGGCCTGGGTGTTCCCAAGTTCTCCGATGATGCGACGCCCACAAAGCCTTTGCCTCCGAGGAGGCTTAACAGAAGGAGACTGGGCCCAAGTTCCAGTACGTGTTCACGAAGCAATTCCTGCTGCGCTGACAAAAACCGAAGACAGAACTTGCATGAAATTTGTGAATAAACCTCAGAAGGAGCAAGAGCACCATCATGTCACACCTAACCAGGCCGAATGTGCCCAGCCTGCAGAGAGCTGAGTCCTCACTTCAAGCCAACCCTCTCCCAGGAAAGTTTCGTTTTGGAGTTCTCCTGCAGCCTGCCAGGGGCACGATGACAGTCAAGCTCTCTCCAGGACGCTAGGGTTTAGTGCTCTAGATTTGGAGGTTTTGGGTTTTGGTTCCAGGGCCGGCATTCATGTTCAATTGGAAACTTGGATGGCTTCTTTGTAACTCGAAGCCCTCACTGTAGCAAAAGCAATCATCATTATGCTTGCTGTCGTTATCGTGATGACTTGCATTTCCCTTATTGGGGCCATCAGGAAGCGGAGCGACGACCCCAGTCATGTGCTGCAGTGGCATCGCACAGGAGGAGGGCATCTTGGAGGCTTCGTTACTATTTTCTAATATAGCACCGTTCCGAAACCATGTTGTCCTGATACCTACACGCCTCTGCTTTGCGTCCTATACGTCCTAAGGCCCCAGAGCCGTCGACCCCATCATCCCATGCCCCACACTCTCAAACCCAAGGTTTGTGCACGAGAGCATCCAGGCAACACAACTCCCGGGGCTCGGATGGGCACTTTGCACCCGGGCCGACATCGGAAAAGACGCTGTGCTGGTGACCGGCCAATGCGTTTAGTGGGTTTTGAGCCCTCATGATTCTGTGCTCATGCGGTAAGGTGTAGAATTGAGGGCATACACTGCGCAGAGGTTTAGGCTGCTAGCACCTGGATCTTGCAGCATTGGGAGTTTCCAAGTTGTTGTGCCTGCGTTAGTACAAGACTGAGTTTGCAGGATGTCGATAGGTTGGCAGGCTTCAATCTGGTCCAGATACTGATTGGCTGTTGAGTTGGATGCCACTGCTTAGTAGGATCAGACAGACTTCCAGACCGTGCACTGCAAGACAAACTCTTAGATGCTTCCAGTTCGTAAACCTGAACACCGCCACCAGCCCTGAACTTCAACAAACACCGTGCTAAGACTCAACCTTGAACCCCCAACCCTCCTTCGAAACACAAGCACTAAGCCCGGAGACATTCAATCCCTGAACCCCAAGGTGACGACACCTGCAAAGCTCCTGTGTCTGTGGTGGCATGTGTGGGTTTGGAGTCTTAAGTAACCGGTGATGAAATATCATGGTAATCTTCATATACCAGAGTAGAGTTCATGCGGGCAGCTACGGCACTCTATGTCTTGACACCGAACGGATCTACTGAAGCTGAATCCGACATATTGACATACCATTCCCAGAATTCCGTAGAATTTTTCCAACGGGATTCAGTACTCTTTCTTGTCAATTTCTTCTCGCCAGGGTTGGGCGAGAACAGGTGTGTCGTTGCCTGTGCATAACTTAGGGATTCGGCAGTATCAGTAAGCGGAAGGATTACCCAGAAAAGACACAAAACCACCCAAAATCCCCAACACTTCCAACCTCAAATCCCAACCGCCGTACTATGACATTCCCCGTCGAGTGTTGGTGTTCTTCATCAAGCGGAAGCCTAGGCGCACAAGGCCGCACAATCATCCGCAGAAACCCGGACAACGACGAGACGGCCAAAGCCCAAAAACCCTTAATAAGCCCGTATGGCCCCAAAAATACCCCTAAACCGCACAGTCCCCTGTGCTCCGACAGTCTCAAACAGGTGGGTCGCGCGGGAGTGCCATGCGCCGGCCGGGGTCCATCCCTTGGCACCCGGGGAGGAGCTTCCTGGAGCGTCGATGCTCCTGAGGTGCTTTTTGTACTCTTACTAAGGTTTGGGGCATAATTAGACTCTGCCTATACCCAAAACATACTCTGACTGAAAATAATTGGCATCATACCACAAATTTATTAGAAGTGTGCTTGTATACTATACCAATGCCCACGCTACGGAGGAGTAGTTTGAGTATATCCTGGCCCTCAGCGATTCGTTGAACTGAATGATATAGCGTGCGGGGCTTTGCCCTGCGTAGCCGCTCCGAAATTCAAATCTCCCTTGGCCCTGAAGCCGTGCGCACCGTTGGAATACGCTCTAGGACGTTGAGTTTACAGCCCGATAAGCGTGCTGAAGCGTACGTTCAGGGTGGTTGATGCCAAAATGTCTCGGATGCAGGTTACACAGTCTGAAGATCCGAGCAGAGAGTCAGTTCTACCTCAATGCCCCAAAATTCTACACACATATCAGGAAAGATCCCCAGAAGCGAGCCAACTTGAAAGAGGCGACGGCTGGTGGACGCTGTAGCCAAACCCAGCCCCTTCGTGAAGGCGATGCAACCGCCGGGCAGTGCCTTGGGCGATGTTTGAGAACACCTCGCTATTCACAGGTCCCTTTACAGAAAATCAACTTCAACTCTGACAAATGCTGTCGAGCGTGTCGTCGCCGCTGTCATTCACAACGACTAGTGGTCTGTGGCATTCAGCAGATTGTCAAAGATCTCATAGTGCGCGTAAACCTGAATTGTAAGCCAGGCATCCCTTTGCAGCTGGCCACAGGGAGCCTCGCCGACGGGCCTCCAGAGTCCTTGACCGCCGCCTTGAAAGGGACGTCCCTGCTTCGTCACACCCATTCCCTGCGTACGAAACTGCTGGAAGCAGTCGGACCAGAGTTGCAAAGAGCAGATGACCGCCAGCACTTGTGGGAGCTGTCTGTTTGGGCCCAGTCTGTGATCATGTCTCGCGCCTTCAAAATTCCTAAAGGAAGCGATCGGCTGGTGCTGATTCCCATTGTGGACATCGCTAACCATGCGGCTACCCACAGGCTCGCCAATGCCGATGTTCGGAACAACGCGGACGGAAGTGTCTCCATGGTCGCAGTTCGGGACATTGCCAAGGGGGAGGAGGTTCGAATCTGCTACGGGGAGTACACCAACGAGCAGCTCTTGTTTTGTTACGGCTTCGTCATTCCGGACAACCCTTGCCAGGGGCCACCAGGATGCTGAACCCTTCCGAACTCATGATAAGGTAAGTGGATGGTGTACAGTCATTGACCATAAAACTCCCCCAGAGTTCGTTTCTGCGCTCGTGGAAGCAAGGCTGGTCTGCCCCTTGCAGTTCCCGGACAGCCCAAAGAGGTCCGAGCTTCTACACCACTGCCTGGCCCACCGCAGGCAGCTCGTATCAATCTGCACTGCAAGCCATAGACCACGTCTTTAGCCCGAGGGTCCCGAGTCCGAACTTGGCAACTCTAACAACTCGAAGGCCGCCGCCTGGCCCAGCTCTGCAAGTTGGTGCTTTTGGAGCTTTTCAGAACCCTTGACTCTGACTCTGAACTACGAAAACCTCAAGCCCTCTCCACCCGCCTTAGGCAGCTTGTTCCACACACTCTTCCTGCCAAAGCTGGTCCCCTGCTGTACCGTGCATCCGGCACAGTGCCTTGCGAGCTGCTCCTGGCGCTAAAGGCACCGATCTTAGGAGTGCAGGATTTCTGCCACATCTGACACAGGGCCCTGGGTATGGGATGTGGCAAGTTTCAGGGGCTTAGCCTTAGCGTTTCAGAATGAGTCGAGGTTTCACGTCATGCTGCCTGATGTATTGAGGCCATCCGAAGGCAGCGGCAGAGAGCGAGAGAGTCTCCGTACTGAATGCTGGAGACAGCGGCCAGTGCAGCTAGTTGGAGCGAGCAGGTGACTGCATCTTTCAGTGAGGTCTTTCAAAACTGGCGGTGTGTTGGTTGTGTTTGGCCCGAGCTTTGCCAAGATTGTCATCAAACTCAAAACTATGGCTTTGTATGCTACCACCATGTTAGCACTCGGCTTAGAGGTCGCGAACATCACCGAGACCCAGGCAGCGGAGTTGCTGGAGGCGAAAACCTGCAAGCCCGAACCTGTCAGACATGTTGTAGCAGATGTGCTCGCAGGAGGTACAGTTATGGTATGTAACATTTCCTGCCAACTGCATGCAGGGTTTAGGAATTATGGTTTTGGGGCCGGTTGGGTTGCAGCTTTTGGTTGAGATAACAGTACATCGAAACATCATTGGCACATGAAGGCAAAGAGCTGGGAGTCATCCGTGCTGGATCCGGGACCCCAGGACCGTAGAACTCTTACGGCCAGGATTCCTCGGAATGGGTTCAGATTTAGGGTGCAGGGCGGGCCAATGCCAGCCGAGAAGTCTGTCTCATGGAAGACTAAAACTACTTCGGCCACTCGAACAGTGTGTACATAGTCTCCCACGGTTGAATTTCATTCTGAGGAAGGGGGTCACACCTTCTTGACCGTAGAGTGGAGGTGGTAAAGAAACCACAGACAAGGCCGACGGAAGCTTGCAACGTACCAAAGCACCTATGACGAGCTCAACCTCACCCCAGGATGATCTTAACGAGCGGCATCTGCTTCCTGACACCACCGCCCCAAACACCCACAATTGCGCAGATCAAATCATAAAAACAAAGCCCTACTCTTAGCCGTAAACTCAAAGACCCAGAATGTAAAGCCGCGACCATATTTCTGCTCCGTAAGCCCTGCACCATGGAAATTCGATCAGCCACTAACCCCGCAGTCCTTCCAACAGAGCTCCGTGGTTGACATGCAGAATTTCTTTTTAGCCCTGAAGAGAAACCCTCTCCCTACATGTTACAAATCCTAAACAAGCCTTGCCCAGGCCAGAAGTGAAATTCAAGATTGTTCACCAACCCCCCCCCCCCCCAGGCACTTAAACTCTGTCCCTAGAGTTCCAATCCCAAACCTTGATGCCCAAAATCGTTCATAGCCTTTTCCTAAAACGGGAGGGGAAAAAGCTGGAGCCTCCAATGTTAGCAAAAAAAGCGCAAGATGCAAGCCCGTAGCCTATATAAATTTAACTGAAGCCCATAGCCTTCACCCCAAGCACCTTTACCCCAAGTCCTAGGCCCTAAAGCCCTAAACCCGAAGCCCTTTCACTATGACTTCATGTAACTTCCATATAATAGTATGCTTGACATATACATGCAGACATATATGTCATATCAAACACCGCACACACACCTAACACACACTCTATGATCTCCTCATCGCCGCAGGAGCTGGTCCAATGCCTCGCCTTTTTGGAGGCTTGGCAACGCGAGCTCCCCGGTCGCAACCCGGCTGCCGAAGTGGAGGACTTCGAGCCTTGCAGGCAACTGCAGGACGACTGGCTTTCAAACCGGGCTTAAGGCAAGATGGTCCAGAGTCTAGGGGGCTAAGGGTTTTGAAGATTTAGAGTTCTGCACTCGAGGGTTTCAGGGCTGCTTGGTTTTGAGCGGCATTTAACTCGGCCTGTCTGGTCGAATTTATAAGGGCTTTTGGGACTTCGATAGGGCCTTCTTTGATTCAGGGCATGGTGGACGTCGAGGCTTCGAGAGATTTGGGAGTTGACGTTTTTCGGATGGCGTGTTTGACGACGGTTTCTCTCGGCCTTCATGCACGCAACGTTGACTGACTCCCCGATGGCAAACGTGTAGTCATGTGCGACAGCATGTGGCGAGTACACACTGGCGTGATGCAACAAGACAACTGAAATGACATGCGTGATTCGCAGGAGGAGTCCTCGCGCACAAGGGGAGGAAGCCGCGGCCAGCGCCGCAGGACATAAGGGAAGCAATGGAAGGGCATGAGGCGGCACTAGGAAAACAAAGGAGATGAGGAGAGGGAGACAAAGGGAGCAGGGGCAGGAACTGAGGGTGCTTATGGGCTGGGATGCATCGATTGGGCCAAAGAAGAGCACAGCGCCCAAACCAAACCTGAAAGATGACCTCAAGAGGCTTGCAGACTACGTGCCGCTTATCGACAATCAAACCGTTGGAAACTTGGGGGTTAGGACTAGTAAGCTCTACAGCAACATTACATGTTCTCCTCCTTGTTCACCTGCCTTTCAACAAGACCAGAAAATGTATAAAATGTGATGCATGTACATGATGCACTTGGTTGCCGCTTTTAAACTTTGCGTGTCAGACAGTCAGACAGGCAGCTGGACGGGTACATTGATTTCATTTAGTTTGACTGGTTGAGTAGACTGGTTAGACAGGTTAGACTCGTAAACAGGCTAGATATCCAAACCTGCACGTAGCTGTTTTCCATCTTGCTACAGTAATCTCGTTATGCAGCGGTTCGGACACGGATAGCGGATAGCGACATACTGAGCAGGAGGAAGCACGAAGTCTGATCGACGAGGCGATGGCGCAGGCCGCTTCACTGCTGCCGCCGCCGCTGTACTTGAGGCTGGGGGGCCCACATGCTCAACCCAAGCCTGAAACCCGAGCCCAATGCCCAAACGACCCGAAAAGCTCCAGTCCCCCAGTCTGCGTGCGAAGACAAAAGGCCTTACAAAGATGCAGACAAGCATAGAAATCCAGGCAACAATCGCATCCATTCCCAAGTTTCGTTTCTTATTACAGTGAAGGCGATCACATAATCGTGAAAGTCATCTTTGGGATGCAAGACATAGGGCAGGCTTCTTCCTTCATGTTTGATCTGAAGCTTGTCAGCTGCCGAAGCTCCGGATTGCCAAAGCAAAAGCTCTTCAAAAGAATTCGGCGTGGCTAACTTTGACCATGTGTCAAAGTGCGAGAAACTGTTAGTAGGCCTTTGTCAGTAGTTTACACTGCAAGTGCTGCAAACCCTGCAGCGCAAGCCGGAAAGATAGGTCAGAGGCTTTGGTGCCGATTGCAACCCCCATCATCTGAACCATAAACATCCCCAAACGCGCCATGCTTTTCCACCGTTGAAGCTTCGTTTCTCAGACCCCTTGCCCGGCTTGTCCCGAGTCGAAACACGCCTAAAGCCTAATTTCGAACCCCGAAATCCTAGGGTTTGGGTTTAGGAAGTTTAGGGCGCTCCTTGAGGTGGAAAGTTCAAAGACTCGTCTCTCGCGCCATCTCTTGAACTCGCCTGCCGGGAAGACCAAAACCGCTGCCTCCGTTTCTGCTGCTGGCCGCTGAGATGGGAATTCCAGGAAATAGGGGCCCCCTAATATAGACCCTGAGTCGTAAGTAAAAGCCTCATTATGAGCAGACCTAGATAAGGCTATGTCGGATTTGCGCTTTGGTGTTGTGAGCTGGTCCAATCTGGATGCTTGCGCTAGGTATGGATTTTGTCTTGAGGTAGGAAAAAGCCTTGAGACACAGTTGACTGTAGACTGCTTGTGTGCCGGGCGGCTGAAGTGTAGCAAAAACACCGTGCATCAGGTTGCGTTCGCGGAACACGGTCCCGATACAAGCAGACCGTCCGCACCTTCTGCGACTGACTCACAGCATGAGCATGTTTGCACGTTTCGACCTCCGGAACATGAGAGACAACAGTCGGTCGGAGCACAAAGGAAAGCTCAGCAGACGGCAAGGAGCCGGTCTGGAGTTCTCTTGGGCACCTGTAGATCCCGCGGCGAAAAAGCAACACTGCCTCAAACCGCACGCGGGCTTCCGATCAGGTTGTTGCATTGATTCCATATTTGCCAAAACTAGCATTGGGGAGGCTTCTCTGCTAGACTCTAGCGTGTGGAAATATAGGTGTAGATGTATTATACCATACATGCATACATGCATGCATACATACATACATACATAGATGGATAGATAGATATAGATACAGATAGATGTATAGATGTACGTAGATGTAGATGCAGTTGTATGTACGTTTGTGTACATATATGTCGATGTACAGAGACAGATTCAGAAAGACAGGCAGACAGGCAGGCAAAAGGATAGACAGACAGATATAAACACGTAGACACACACACACACACCCGCACACACACACACACACATGTAGGCACTGGCTTTTCTAGCGCTCTAAGATGCTGCTCTGCTTTCAGCTGGGTGGAATGCATGCACATAAGCCTCTCATACACCCGGAGCACGCAAGAGATCTTAGAATGAGTTGGGCCATTGCCATGGATTCGCAAGTGCCATGGCGATGCAAGTGGTGGTCTCCATGGAAACGGCCGCTTTGTGAACTTTCAGACAATAGTTCTTTCCAGATCGACTAACATGCGCTTGTCTGGTAGTTCAGAGGGATGCTGGGCCGTCGAAGCCAGAACCCAGTTCAATGATCAATTGCTCCTTGGATACTAGTTCTCATACACATTCCTTATGTGCATATATATATATGTATACGATGATGATGATGATCCTCCACAACAACAGCAACAGCAACCACAACCCCGAACGAGGAGTTGGTAAAATACTGAAACGATGCCAAGTGTATTGTGTTCTCGGGTTTTAACCTATGATTGAGCTTGACGACTGACTAGACGTTTAATCTATTCGCGGGTGCGGAGGCACTCAAGTCACGTAATCGCCGAAGCTGTTAAGTTGACCGCACCGGGCGGCCCTTTCTACAGCTTCCTAATCTCGAATGCGAAATGACTTTCACAGCCGGAAATCCCGCAGAAACGACTCCGCACAACAAACCGCATAATACGAACGCCCACTCACTCACTCACTGCTCTCTGACAAGTCCCCATATCATGGCCGAGCAGGTGGCCGACTAGGATGCCACGGAACTCAGACAGCCCCCCAGACACACAGCGGCACGAATTAGGCAACGCCGCCTCTGGAGAATAGGAAAAGCCATGCAGCCCGACAACACGTCTACGGCATACAGACCTTCCATCCCACCAAGCAGCATGACTCTTGCATGACTGCGTTCGTATGGTTAACAAATATTACACGTCACTTACGAAGTTTGTCAGTTTGTCGACAAGATCTTGCAACTCACGTTCATTGCCGGAGCGCGGAGCAGCGCCTCGCTTGCTTCGGCCACCAACTTTCGCCATGGTCCGCAGCAAGGCATCCAGGACGGGCGTCATCTCAGGGGACACAGCGAGGTGAATCTTACCCACAAGCACATGCACACGCTCACTCTGGACCGCAGGGCCGAGCTGCCGGCTGCCGAAGCTGGCACAAGATGTGCACAACTCCAACTCAAGAACCCAATGCCGACTGCTATCTATAACCTCGCCTGGATTGTCCGAGTTGCGAGAGTCTTTAAACACTTAAACCCATAAGCCCGAAGCCCCACCTGCCTCCAAAGAGATAGAGGTGGGCGACGACGCTGCGGAGCCCTTCTTCAGAGGCCTCTTCGGGGAGCTTCGGCGGGCGCGGGCCTTGGTACCAGTGGCCGTGATACTGTCTCTTTGTGTGACCCTTTAAGCTGAGCTCAAGAATTAGAGTCATTAGAGGGGCTCCGAAAGTCAGGCGTTGGTGTTTGGACTTTCAGTGACCCAAGATTTGGAAGGTGCAGCTGGGGGCTTCCGGTTTCCAGGTGTCGAGTCTAGTCATAGCACCTGGTTTCGGAGCTCGGGTGTTTCCGGCAAGGAATGTCTTGGGCTAAAAGGCACAGTTATTATTACGTTCTCGAGCGATTGTATACACAGTACCGCCCATAAACCCTACACCTGTGGGTGCCCAGAGTGTGTCAGGCAGGTTGAGAGCATGTTCGGTGGAGTTTTACTTCCGAAGCTTCTCGAGAAGTCTGCCTAGCAGAAATGCTTGAATATCAAGTAAAGGCTAAGTCGGCTAAGTCCGAGATCCATAGCTACAGCCCGACCAGACGGGAAGTCGGCATGGTCTGTCCGACAAGCCCAACACATTCTGGTGCCAGTCTGTGCATTGCATGACGTGGTATCTGGTGCCTTTTGTGTAGGCGAAGACGCACACTTGACTCGAAGACAACAGGGGTTCCTTTGTCGAGATTGCAGGACTGGGAGGGCGAGATTGGCATCCGCTTCCTTGCGCAGTCGACCTTCGTGATCACCTCATTGGGGCGGCGACTGGGCCGCCATTTGCAAAAGAAACCGTGTGCCTTGTAGGTCCAGTAGGTTTAGGAGTGCCGAGTTTGGGTTGGGGTTTCGGACTCTGGTCCAGGGTCGTCTTCTCGGCACTGGGCAACGGCTTGCTTGACAGGCGGCAGATAGGAGCCCTTCTGGTGGTTCTTCTGTTGCTGGCTTCGAAGGCCACGTGGCGTGAAGGCCACCAGGCCTCATCTTAGCTGGCATGGCGACCCTTGTAAACGGCCCTGTCGACCCAAAATTGCTTCCAGTTGCTTCAAAGGGTAGAGTCGTCGAAGGCATCTGGGCAACAGCGATGCACTGGAAGAAGATTGCGCCGCTGGCCTAGCTCTTTCAAAAATCGTCCTGTCCTGTGTTCAGAGGTTTGGGCTCTACGGCCTGCAGCAGGGGTCCAAGGGCTTTCGGGCCGAAGCCCCGAGGGCTTTGGGTGTAAAGTTTCAACCTCTTCGGCTTTAAATTCCAAAACCTTGGCACTATATGTTCGAATTTGGCATACGGCATACGTCAGTGAAGCTTTGGTTTCTGTCCTAGCCCTTCGGGTTCTAGCTCGGACAGGAAATTGCACGGCACGTGTGTCAGAGTGGGTGAGGAGTACAGTACCTGCGGCTTCTGGACGTCCGATGGGTGGTAGTAACCACCATAATCCTCCGTACATCTTCAAGCACATCCTTTATTTCGGCCCCTAGCTGTCAGGCATAAACCGACAGCCTCACGCACGATATTTCATAGGAAAGCAAACAACCAAAAAAAAAAAAACACACACACACACACAGATTGACAAAACCCTACGGCCCCACGAAGATGCTTCAACCTCTAAGTCCGTGACCTTGTGGCTCTCGGAGACGGAGAGCAAGTTGGCATCCGTCAAGGTCACTGCACCAAGCTAAGTGCTGGCGGCTTGAGTCTTCTCGGGTGTTCCAAAGGTAAGGGACCCCAATATGGAAACAGAGACCCTGAATAGTAGGACCCGTAAAGCATCGTAAAGCAAGGACCTCCGAACTGTAACAACAACCCTCTTTCCCGTAAAGACCCAAGAGCAGAGGTTGGCTTCTCCTGGATCCGTCGGGTTGGTTGAAAACGGCCGTTGTTTCAAGGAGTGGAGTCGTGTCAACTAGACACTTCCAGTATTCCCGGAAAGGCATGGAAGCCTTCATTATGGCAAGACATAGAGGTGGAGCATGCTTCGTCTGCTTCGGGCTTTAGATTTCGGTGCGGAGGCTGCCAGAGCTTAGAGTTGGCTCCTGTCCAAGGTGGGCCCGAGCTCTCCGGTCATCCAAGGATACGCTTACACAGAGGCGTGGCAAAAGCAAAAAGGGCAAGTCGGAGGGACAACGGCATTTTGGTTTTTTCCTGAAAACACCAACACCATGTCCATGTGCACAGAGGCAGGCTTCAGGCCGTCTCGAGTTTTGCAGGAATCTGGGGCCTCAGGCATGCCTGGCCATGATCGCAGCCCATTCTTCTTGCAAGTGGGATCTGGCAAGCCCTCATGCAACAGGTGTTCCCGCGGGTAGTCGTGCACCTCGGTCGGGAATACCGACTCACACAGACATGCTGGCGACGCTTGGCCGCGCACCTTCCAGCGGCTTGAACATGCGCGGTGATTAGAAGCAGCGCCAGTCACCTTCAGAAAAACTAAACCAGCCACGAAGCTTATATACAAGAGCTTCGGACAGGGTTCTTCCTGCTGTAGTTGGTCGGGTCACTCCTGGCAATGTGCCACACTGCAGAGAATGGTGAGTCACCTCCCAACACTTGCACATGCAGGCCAAGCCCGCAACTCTGGAAGCCCACAGCCCAAGTAAAGCTTCTGCAAGGGACGAGTAGGCAGCGGTTGTGTAGCGATAGGTGAGCGTGGAATCGAGTCGGGGAGCTTCCCAAACCTGCCTCAAGCGACAGACGAGCCTTGACAAAGCCTAGAAAGGATGTTGGGTTCGTTTCAGATCCCAGCAGGTAGGACGCTAAATGCCATGCGCAAAGGCGACATGAGTGACGGCTGGCCAGATGCGTGCGGCCTTCCGGCAGCGGATATGGTCGAACAGCGGTTCGCAAGGCCCAACAATTGGATTCAGGAGTTGGGTTGCAGAGCCTGCTCAGAGCACCGGCTCCGGTAGTTTTCGTTGCTGCGAGCGTATGAATGGTGGGGATGCGGGCAGGTGGAGGAGTAGGACTGGCGGCCTCTTGACAACTCTCAGGCATCCCATCGGCTTCTACTGGTAGCACGTAAGTGGCACGCAGCATCACGTAGCCAGAGTCGAGGTCTTGGGACTCTCAACCAGCACTGTCAGCTGTTCAATGCAGGGCTATCACATTCCTTACAGGAAAACGCTATATATGTCGCAGCCGAGGTCCAAATAAATACGAATAGGAGTGATAGCAATACTCCCCTAACCATCGCCCGCTGGAAAAACCTAGCTCTTTCGCTGGGTAATACCATGTGAATCTGCCCCGCTGGAAAGTATCCATTGCGCTGGAAAGTTTCCATCGATTCTCACACTTCATGCCATCGAGGCCTATGGATTCCTCGCTGGGTTTTCAATGTGC